>APFE031554240.1:0-15631 GCA_000404065.3 Pinus taeda | reverse complement strand
TTGAGTAAGTATAAAAAAAGGTTTTATTTATTTACCATACGTCCACTTTATTTATATTTTTATTTGTTTACACCCTTGCATGTATATAAGGTGAATTATGGAATAAATATAAAAAATATTTTATTTGTTTACCATACCTCTCATTTATTTATTTTTATTAATTTACCATACCTCGTTTATAAATATGGTATTTGGCCCTTAGGATTCACTTAAATAAAACCTATTCTTGAAAATTAGGGCAAATGGAAGGTTATAGCTCTTAATTTCAAGGGCTAAATTTACCTTTTTTACCCTCTCCCTTAAAATAAGGTGGGCTATTTGAGGCCATTTGTAAAAATGTACTATGATACAAAATATTAGCCCACTAAAAATTTAAAACCCCTTAATTTCTCTTAAGGGTGAACATTCGCCCCTAAAATTTTCCATGGAAGTAGGAGAATTGATGTCCTTGAAACAAATGAGAAAAAGGTTCCAAATCAGCTTAAAAAAGGTAATAGTCACCACACCTGTACATATTCTTTCTAGATCAAACACTAATCCTTCTAACCCCATAATTGAATATGTCTCTGATAATCAACCAAACAATAAACAAGAACTATGGAAGAACCTTGAGAGGCTGATTTAGGAGAATCAACAAAGCATGATTCCACTCCTGAAAAGGAGAAAAACAAAGAAAACAATGAAAACAGAGAGAATACTGTTGTTCGAAATCCAAAAGCCCAAATAGAAAAAACTTTTAATTTGGAAACTAAAGTAGGTAAGCTCAAAATTGTTGTCCCATTATCTGAATTAGATAAACATGATGCCTACCAAACTCAAATCAATAGATCACTAAAAATTACCGGAACTGAAGACTCAGTTAATCTTTTTGATGACAAGCCCGAATTAATCTTTGGCCCAGAAGTGAATGGAAAACCATTGGAAAGAGGAATTCCTCCCTTCTATGTGAGCTTAAACATACATGATAAGATTCTTCACAATGCCATGTTTGACTCTTGGGCATCTCATAATCTCATGCCCAAGTCTGTAATGGAAAAACTAGACCTAGACATCAGTAGACCATACAAATATTTGTTTTCTTTTGATTCTAGTTAGGTGAGATGTTTAGGATTGATAAAAGACTTGTGTGTCTCATTGGTTCAATACCCTACAAAGACAATTTTAATGGATATAGTGGTAGCAAATATATCACCCAAATATGGCATGTTATTATCCAGATCCTAGGGTGCTAAGCTTCAGGGATCTCTTCAATTGGATATGTCATATGCAACTATATCAGTTTTTGGACAACCAAAAAAACTATATAGAGAAACATTGATGAAATACATAGTAAGTAGTCAAGAAAGACCCCAAAATTTTCCCATCTACTCAGTACACTCTGATATGGACTCGTTCATTCTTTACAATGAAGAAACCAAACCTTCCAATATTTTAGAAGTTTTAGCAGTAGAACCAAAAGAAATTAAAAAAGAAAAATCAAGCGTTCATATTCAGGAAATATTAGATACCAAAGAAAAATCAGATGAGAATGAAAAACCAGATCCCACTGTTAAACAAGCACCTACTACCCCCAACACCAATTATGAGCATGCAATCCTTTAGCATTTAGAATTTGATGGAAGTCAATAAATTAGGGGTAGGAGCAGGAGTTTGGGTGTACAATTTAGAAAATGATCACACTGAAGGCCATGCTTACAGATTAAATTTTAAGTGCACTAATAACATAGCAGGATATGAGGCTCTCTTTTTGGGTCTTAAACTTGTCAAAAGATTAGGTGAAATCAGAGTGTCTGTCATAGGAGATTCAGAATTAATAATCAAATAGATTAAAGGAACTTACTTAACCAGGGATCCTAGACTAGGATATTATAGAGGAACAATCATAAAAACTCTCAATACTTTTTTGGAAACTCAGCCTAGAAAACACAACATGCAAGCCCATAGCTTGGCTATGTTTTCCAGCACTTGCAAATTACCTTTTGAACCTAATCATTAGTATACTGCAGAGATTAGGCATAGACCAGCCATCCCTGATAATCTGAAGAACTGGCAGGTTTTTGATAGTGATGAGCAGATCAATAACTTTTTAACTTTAGATGAAGAGTTTTCTAATAGTAACATAGATGTTGATAAAATTATTAGTTATAATCAAATAGATGAGGTAGAAACAAACATTTTCGAAGAAAATTAAATAAATATGCTTCATCCCACAAAATTCACCAAAAAGAAGTTCAAGATCTGAAACAAATGGACCTGGATGAAATAATTGAAGAAGAAACAAAAGCTATCAACCTAAAGGACAATCATTTACCCAAAGGATTGACTCCTTTAGAAGATCTGTTTGATTCCAATGACATTCCCAAGAAATCTAAAATTGAACCATTAAAAGTAGATATTGAAGAATACAACTCAGGAACTCAGGACAATCCAAAAATGATAAAATTGTCAAATCTTTACCTCCTGACCAGAAGCTAAAGTATGTTGAGCTTATGAGGGAATTCCAGGATGTCTTTGCCTAGAGTTACGAAGATTTGAAATCTTATGACACCTCTATTATTCAACACACTATACCTCTGAAAGAAAATCAAAAGCCCTTTAAACAAAAACTCAGAAGAATTAACCCTGTGTTATTACCATTAATTGAAAAGGAAATTAAATGCATGTATGAAGCAGGGATTATTGCCCCTGTTGGATTTTCAAAGTGGGTGTCTAACTTGGTACCTAGTAGGAAGAAGACTAGGGAAATAAGGCTATGTGTTGATCTGAGAAATATAAATAAGGTCTCTCTTAAAGATAATTATCCTTTACCCAAAATGGATCATATTTTGCAAAGGGTAGTGGGTTTTTCTAGAATTTCACTTTTAGATGGGTTTTCAGGATATAACCAAATCTTGGTTCATCTTAATGACCAAGAGAAAACTGATTTTACAACACCATCGAGCACTTTTATGTACATCAAAATTCCATTCAGACTAAAAAATGCAGGAGAAACCTTCCAAAGAGCAATGGACATTGCCTTTGACAAAGAAATTCATGATTTTCTTGTTATATATCTGGATGATCTAACTCTGTTTTCTAAATTAGATCAGCAGCATTTGGACCATCTCAGGCAAGCCTTTTTAAAATGCAGAAAATATGGCATTTCTTTGAATCCAAAGAAGTCCTTGTTCGATTTGGAGGAGGGTAAAATTTTAGGTCACATCATTTCCAAAGATGGTATTTGAATTGACCCTTCCAGGATCGAAGCTATTCTACAGATACCTCATCCAAGAAGTATTGAAGAACTTCAAGCTTTCCTAGGGAAGATAAATTTTTTAAGAAGATTTATTTCTAACTTAGCTGAACTCATTAGATTACTAAATAACATGCTAAAAAAGGATTCAAGTATCAAATGAGCAGTAGAGGCCAAGCAATCATTTGAAGAAATTAAAATGGCTTTAACCAGAACACTAGTCCTCACCAGTCCACAATTTGATAGAGACTTCATCATTTTTTTTTGTGCATCGGAACACATCATAGATGCAGTTTTATTACAAAAGTATTATCAAGGATGTGAAAAACCTATAGCCTTTTTTAGTAAATAACTCAGAGATGCATCGTTAAAATACAAAATAATGGAGAAACAAGCATTTTCACTGGTAAAAGCCATTAAAGACTTTAGAGTCTACATATTATACTCTCATGTGACAGCTTATGTTCCTAATGCAGTTGTCAAAGACATCCTAACTTAGGATGGAATTGATGGCAAAAGAGGTAAATGGATAGCCACCATATTAGAGTATGATATAGAGATAAAACCTACTAAAGTAATAAAAGGACAGGGATTGGCTAAACTTATGGCAGAAACTAACTATCAAGCCCTTGACATAAATGAACTGGATAACGAGCAGGAGATGGCGACTGCACAAATTAGCCAGGCCTTTTCAGACTCACCTTGGTATGTTGATGTAATTTATGTTTTACAAAACCTGCAGGCTCCTCCAAGGTTATCTAGAATCAAGAATAGGTTTTTAAAAATGAAAGCTTCAAAGTTTTGTATCTTAGATAATACTCTTTTTTGGAAAAATCATGAAGGAGTTTTATTGAATTGTTTATTAAAAGATGAAGTTGACAAGGCTCTCCAAGAATTTCATGTAGGAGACTATGGTGGACATCTCTATTCGAATTCAACTGCAGATAAAATCCTAAGGGCTGGATTCTATTGGCCAATCTTGTTTGCAGATGTGAAAAGATTTGTAACTTCTTCCCATAAATGTCAAATTTTTTAGGGCAAAATAAAATTGTTACCTTTACCCCTAAAACCCATTTCCACTGAGAAACCTTTTCAACAATGGGGTCTTGACTTCATTGGAGAAATCCATCCACCCTCGTCAGGCCAACACAAATGGATACTCACTGCCATTAATTATTTTACTAAATTGATAAATGCCATTCCTTCCAGACATGCCAATGACACTGTGATCATAGGTTTCTTAGAGACCAATATATTGTTGAGGCTTGGTTGCCTCACTAAAATCATTACTGATAATGTTGCAGCTTTCAAGTCAAAGAAAATGATTAGTTTCTGTAACAAGTATCACATTACACTGGGCCATTCCACAACCTACTACCCTCAAGGGAATCGACTGGCTGAATATTCTAACAAGAGTCTCATTAATATCATCAAAAAAATGTTGGAAGAAAACAAGAAAACTTGGAACAAAAAATTGATAAATGTTTTGTGGGTAGACAGGATTACAACCAAAAACCCATTGGAACCAATCCTTATGATTTAGTATATGGCATGGAGGCTATCTTTCCTACATCGTTAGGAGTTCCTGTCATGAAAATACTCCAAGAAGCTCAAGTGGAACCTAATGATGTTCAAAGAAGGATAAACTAGACTATAAATTTACAGCAGACCTGGGAGGAGGTGTACCAAAGATCCCAAGTGTTGCAGGAGAAGCTTAAGAAGATATTTGATAGAAGAACAAAGATAGAAGATTTCTACCTTGGAGATAAAGTGTTAATATGAGATTCCATAAGAGAGGACAAGGAGAAACATGGGAAGTTTTCCTTCCTATGGAAAGGACCATACATCATCTATGTTTTAAAGGGAAACAATGCATATTTTCTTAAAGAATTAGATGGTACGGAAGTAGAAGAAGGACCAGTCAATGGTCAGATGTTGAAGCATTACTTTGATCCTACTTACTAATGTTACCATGTTCTTTACAATACATATTATATCCTTTGTAATGTCATAGTGTTGATTGGACAATAAGATTTTGGAGTTGAAGCCCAAAGAGAAGGCCCTAAGCTTCAGAAGTATCACTGTCATACATAAAATAAAGTAGCAAGCTAAAGAAGATTGTAGAACATAGTCAAAGTCATTAAGAGACCACTGATCTACTGTTCTTGACTTTCCACTAGGGAAAGCCATCCCCAAGTGGAACCACTGTTATGCCCCTATACCAATAGGTGTCATATATCATGATTGACTTGGTTTAGCTTTGTAATATGTTCATATCTTTACTTGATGCAAAGGTTTTCCATATTTGTAAAAAATCAAAAAATTTAAAAAATGTAAGGAGGGTATGCCTTAAAAGAAAAATCAAAGGGTGAAAAGAATAAAAAGAGGTCAAAAAAGAAATGAAAGAAAATGTACCCCAACAAAAAGAAAAGACTAGGAAAGTGTGCAAGTCTAAATGCCACTACTTTTTTACTTTTGTATAATAAGAAATTGTGTGCAGCTTGTCACTTATGCTACAATTCATGAATAGTCAAATAGTTTAAGCTTGACTAGTTCATATTTCAATTTCATGTTTTAGAAGTGGAGAATAAAGATCTGATCAAACAATTTAATATTGGCAAATAAGTAGATAGGTAGAGTGAATAAAAGGAGCTCAACAATTTAATCTGAACCCAGTTGGATGTAATAAGTGTAGACTTAGATAGACATTACCATGTAAAAGAAAATAATGTTTAAAAGGTTTTGCCAATCCAAGTGCACCCTAATAAAGAAGTGAAAATGCTAGGTTAAAGTAGGTAGGGTAAGTAGAGGATGGTTGCAGAATAATATGTGGTGAATGATAAGTCTAAATGTATAAATATTTTACTTTCATCACAAGGCAAAGGCATGTATCACATGGAAGGCACATCAAGTAAGCAAAGTAAAAAATAATTAACTTCCCTACTCATTTCCCCTAAATTTTCACTAATTTCCCCTAAGTGCCAAGGTATCTATCAAATTAGAGGGGCTCAGAGCATTTCTCTGAATTTTAGAGGGACCGGACCCTTGGCCCAATAATCTATAATACCTTAAGCACTTAAGCCCCTTCACCAATAATCACACCCCTTCATAGGTTATTCATTTCCAAAATAAATCTTTTCCTAAGTAAAATCCTATTTTACTTGGGGAAAATAAAAACATTTTCCATATAAACCCTCATGTTCACTTAGCCTAAGTTTTAAATATACAGATGAAAATGTTTTAAACTTAGTGCGCATTTCACTTTCACGAAATCATATTGACCACTAATTCATATTACTACGTAATTCTCCTATATAAACATTACCCATTCCTGTATTATTATAAATACACAAAAACCCTAAATTGTATATATCCCACCCCTTGGTTAAATATAACTATAATAAAGTCAATAAACAGGATTAATTAACTAATCCGTATTTAATTAACAGCCCAACCCCTGCTATGCTAATAAATGGGTTAATTAATCCCCACGGTTAATTAATATCTTTTTCAACCAACCACATCACCCCTGATGTAATTAAAAGCCTTTAATTATATTGGGCCCACCCTCCATTAAATTTCCACTACTTCACCTCCCCGACAGCGATCCAATTGAACCTCGCAGATTTGATGGTTGTCGCACATATCGCATTGCTCCTCCGCGGTCAACCTTTAGTGCACAATGGCGAGCGGTTTTCTGAACAATGTGTTAGCACCTAAATCTATCTTAGACTGAAGGAAGGAAAAATTCAGGGTAACCACAAACCACGCTCAGTCTGGTAGCTAGCCCTACTAGAACAGGAGAGGGCTCTCTCCGAGTCACGCTCAGCGAATAAGTAAACGATATGATCTGAGATGACTTACCGTGAAATATTGATCTTAGGCTAGTAAGTAAATATGGATACAAGAAACAAATTTTTATGAATGACTGAGTTTCTGGGATGTTATAGGACCAACGGACAGTAATGAGCAGAGAATTTAATACAAAGGCACAAATTACTTCGTGAGGCAAGACAGGTGGAAAGTCTAGCAATTTAGTTTGAAATAACATAGAATGGAGAGATTGCTTAGGAGGGTGAATATGGCATAAGTACATGGATCCTTTTCAACAGAAGAAAAACACACAACGTGAAACTTTCCCACAGGCAGAGCAATACAAATGAATTCTACCTTATCTTACTCAGAAAATTTCACTGGAAATGAATATGAATGAACTATGAAACATAACGAAATACATATGAAACATAAGGAAAAACACATTTTCTACACTCACAACCACATGAATCTCATGAAACAGATCCGCTGCCTTTCATTAATCCTCTGTCGAAATATAGAATGAAGAAACAAAGTTTCTTTCCCACAGTCTCCCAGAAATTACAAGCCAACCAACCCTTTGCAAATGGTTTGCATATAATAAATAG
Organism: Pinus taeda; assembly: GCA_000404065.3. Classification (NCBI taxonomy): domain Eukaryota; kingdom Viridiplantae; phylum Streptophyta; class Pinopsida; order Pinales; family Pinaceae; genus Pinus; species Pinus taeda. The sequence goes on along the minus strand of APFE031554240.1, from coordinate 7,978 downwards.
ACTATGCCATGAGGAAATAGAACGAACAAGAGTTGGGGAGTTTCTCAAATCATTACAAAATGGAGATGGAAACCCAGCCATTAGCTACAGGTGTAGCATTACAAAAATGACAAATGGCTTGGGTGACAGTTTGCCTTCATTTGCCACTTGGATAGAAGCCAAACTCTTTAAAATTTGCCTTAGTTGCTGAAAAAAATGAAATGTAGATGAGCGGGCCCACTTGGAGAAAGTCGCGAATCAAAATCTCGCGAAACGGAGGTGAATTTGGCCCTTTTCTCTATATGTGTCGCGCCCTATTCTATATGCGCCGCGCCACATTGGAGGCTGTTTTGAGGTACTTGCAAGAGTCCAAAATGTGCCCAAGTGTGCTTGTTGAAAATCCTGGTCTGTCTACTTTCCAGCCCAAGTGGCATTTCTGAATTTGGTGCTCATTTTCCCCTCCAAATATTCATTCTCCCAAGACTGCTTCCTGTGTGTCAAAATAGGGGCAGAGAGGTCATTGTTTGAGTGTTTTTTGCCTCCTGGAGACTCAAATCATGCCCAAATTTCTTGTCCATGCACCAGTAGTTGTGATTTTTCATGATGAATCCAAAAATGCAAGCCATTTCCAATTTGGAGCTCCCAATCCTAAGTTTCGCGCCAGTGGCACAGCGCACAGGGAGAAAAAACCTGTGTTGTGACCAAAATTTTGCCATGTGACCAAAATTGCCCCAAATTTCTTGAACTTTGGGCTGGGGGTTCTCTAAGAGGTACTATGCTGGGTCACAGAGGCTTCAGCCAAGGTTTGAAGCCGATCTTGCTCTTTTTTCCTCTTTTTCCTCTTTGTCGCTTTGCTCAATTTTGCGTTCAAGCTCCTTATCCGAGCCTTCGAACTCATGTTCCATGCCCTGTAATGATAAAACATCCACCTCAGTATGGTTTTGTCCCTGTCGGCCTTCTCCAGTAGTCTCTCAAGGTGGATGTTGATACGCTCGAGCCAAGACTCATGGTCATTGTTAATCTCTTGCTCCAAGGGAGTGAGCTTGATCCTCCTATGCTGGGCAGCTTGGCGATTCTCATGGATGCTTTGCAGCTCCATGATCTCATGTTGGTCCTCAATTTGTTTGTTCTTCTGCTCCAAATACCTGATGATCCATCTGGCCCTCTCCAAATTGAGTGACAAGTCTTGGATCTCTGTTTTCTGCTCCTGGATGGTCATCCTAAGTTTGACACTCTCCACATCTGCATCATCATCCTGAATGAGGATGAAGTCGGCCTCCTTTTCACCTGATGGCCCCTCGTCATGCATGGGCCTCTTGCCTTTGTCCTGTACCTGTGTTGTTGATGCCGGAAGTGGGGCCCCTTCCACCCCAAGTGGAGATAACACTCGCTTTGCTGCTGTAAACAAGTGCCTACTGCCTCTCTGTTATGTAACAAATATTGGCATAGTAGTGGTCTCATGGCGCTCATACTGATGAGAAGGACCACCTATCTCATGATCTACCTCTGATAATACCTGTGAAGTGCTGAAGAGGTCACGGGAGATGAAGTCCTCCCAAGCAATGCCCTGCAATCCCAACTGATGATCTACCAAAATTCGGATAAGAGCAAAGTGATAAACACTGTTAAGTTGCTGTTGAGGGGTCTTGTGTTGCATGAAGGTGTTCATCCTCTCTATGTTCCTGCAAATGAAAAATGGGAGGTTCATCATCCGCACCCTGGTAAAGTGCATGAGCAACCTGATGTGATAGGAATATAAACGAGAGAACCTCCCCTCACAACTGAAGTACTTCATGATCAATTTCATGAGCAGAGCATATTCATCTTTCAAATATCTGAATGGAAAGATTCTTGTGAGCTGTCTCAAGAAACTGGCCTTACTGTAAGGCTCATAATGTTGCCTATCCACCTTCTTTTTCTTGTGCCACCATTCTCTGACATTCATATGTAGGTTGCCAATGAGATAATTTCGGGTGTCAATGTGAAGGTGACCCCGGCCAAGATAGACTGACCTCCATGTAGGTGAAGCACAAAAAGACAGGCCAACTCATGATGAACTCTAACATTAGCCACCCTTTGACAAAATTCAAAACATGATAGATGCTAGAAACATGACATGGCAAGAGGGCAGGCCTGCAATTCAGTGAGGGTAGTTCGCTCATCTGTAACATGTTTGCCACTCTTGTGATGTCTCCTGGGAGCTTGTTCTTCCGAGGATGAATCACTTTGTGTCCCCATCTCATACTCTGATGAATGGTCATATGCCATGACTTTTGTGTGTATTGTACTCGGGCTTCCCTTTGATGATGGTGTGAAACTAGGTGTTGTTGTGATATCTGCCACCAAGGGGAAAAATGAAAAAAAAAGGAGTATTAGGAGAGGAGTAATATGATGGGAATAGGGGTTATGGGGAGAAGTTTTGTTTAGGGACATGTAGGGGGGTTTTGGTATTTGATAAGGTAGGGTTTTGGAGTTTTGATTGACCAAAGAGTGGAGGGACAGGGGATAGGGTTTGGTTGTGTTTTAGGGTAGGGATAATAGGAAAAATGAGAAAGGGAGGATAGGGAAAAATGGCAAGAAAGGGAAAAATGAGGGGTGAAAATGGGGCCTTGGCACTAACACCACAATTTTGCAACCCTAGCAACCATGGCTTTGATGTTTTTTTAGTGGTTGGTTTTATGAGTTTTGTTGCAATTAAACATAGCCATGAACCACCATAACATTCACAAAATTTGATGAGCAAGCCATGATATAGAGCCTACCTATTGATTTGAGGGGTTTCACAGGAAACTTGAGGCAATTTGGCACGATTTCGGGCCTTTGTGGGTGTGTGCCATGCGCCAAACCCATTGCGCCACACCCTTGTAAAATTTGCACTGTGGGGTGGCTCTGTGTGCATCGCGCTCTGTATGTGCGCTGCGCCCCTTTGTGTGTGTACTGCGCTCTGGAAAACGACTCCCACTTCACTCCAAATGCGTGCTAGTTCTCTCACAAACTTTGCTATGTTTCTCTATGACCTTGATTTGCACAATGAACTTGATTTTTGTGGAAACTTGTATATAAAGACTTTGAAGTCATGGGTTTAATTTTTTCTTCTCCAAAAACCCACTTTGCTAATGTTTCATTTTGGCTTTTTTCACTAACTTAAAGCAACACTGAATTTCACTTTTCCCTTTGAAATTTTAGCTCAAATGATGAAATTTTCAGCACTCTTTGCAGGGATTGCATGATAGGGCATTTGGCCACGGAAACCATGACTGCACCTGAAGAAATCAACTGACGAATTTTTTGAAAATTTTATCACAAATGAAACTGTTTGACTTTTCTTCAAAATAGAGTTTTGAAGAACAGTTGAAGTCTATCAACATGACGATGAAACTGTCCGAATCATAACTTTGTAAGGGCCTCACTCTCGCCTGTATAGCTTTATTGGACATGGTTGAAGACCAAATTGATTAATCCCTAAACCTAATTATCGAAAATGACTTTTGTCCATTAAACGACCAGACCTTAACTGTCATGAACTTTAGTGATCATTGACAAAAGACCTAAGCCAGCAGGAGCCGAACATGAAGGGAAATGACTAGCATGACCTTTTCCGTCATATTATGGCATGCCCCTAGTGGAATGCAGCTGGGTGAATGGAGTGAGACTCCTAAAAATGAAATATAGAAAGAGTTTTGATCTCTGACGGAGAACTGAAAAGACTGACTCTATCACAGTGCCATCACTACATGTCACTCATCATGTGGAATCACACGGTCATGCCCAAATACCACCTCCCCTCCACTAGCGGTGCGATGAAAACCCCTTATCGCCTCCCGCTACTGACAAAACATCAAGTCATTTTCCTGCTGATGCCATCTGTCCAAATCCTAAACCCACCAAAGTTTTGACTTTGCATAAAAAACAAAGTTAGTTAGTTTTCATCCTTATTTCTGAAAAATGCCATGCATGCAACCTAAACGTTGAAAGCCGACCAGCTCGTACACCCAATCGTTAGCAACCCTCAAACTTGCAGTCGACACCACTCCAAGTCCGCCATTTGCACCCAGTTAACCTACATTCCATTGCCCATCATTAAAAATAGGTATTTACCAGTTTCCATCCAGAAAACTTGTGAATACTTACTTTCCTCTATAATTAGTTTGAAAAACCCAAATTTCATTACAATTCAGTTGTTGAATTTGGAATTTAAGACTCTTCGGACCCTATGTTTTCACCAATTCCACATAAAAACCCCAGTTTCCTATCTGAATCCACAAGAACCAAAATGGGAACCCCCGTTGTTATAGACATTTTTGGGCACTTCAACCCCAATCATAAATGTCCATAAACTGAGGGCTCCTAAGTCCCTAAAAGTGTTGCTTCACTGCCTAAAGGAACAAGGTCATTTGATTACATCATCTCCCAGAAGTTCAGTGAAAACTTCTCATAAATGGTCAAAACTAGACTATAGTGAAAGCTCAATGCAGAGGGTGCGATGCATATCACCTTCCCAGTGTACAAGGTGTGATGCATACTGATTTTCTCCTCTATATAGTGCGATGGTCGAGAATGGACAAATGGCAGGGACAAAAATGCGAGGTGGAAGATCATGGAATCTTCCAGAAGCTTTCCCTTTGACACTTGCCTCTCTATTTTCGACCAGGGATGAGTAAGAGATCACCATTCTCCAAGTGGAAGTAGGAACTATCAGAGAGAGGACACTAATCAAGACCCAGAAGATGACTCACCTCCCTTCAATCATCTATATATGGATCCCTCATCACAGAGATCCAGAGGCTGGAATTTTGTATCTTATAGAGAAGTGTTGTTGGTTTTCTGGTGTACATTCATAGTGTTGAGTGATCTAAGCTTTTCTTGAGGTGAAGAAGGGCTTCCTAGCTGGAGGATGATGCTGGGTTAGAACATATGGTTGTAATCCTCTTGCTACTTTTCATCTTAATAAAGCTATTCTTGTTTCCTTCCATATTCTTGTGTACTTGTTTATATATGCATTTATATGGTTAACACACATCTGATCATGTATTAGTTATGAATATAGATCTTTGTTTCTTCGATAGTAGTATGTTGCTGTGATTCCACAGGTTCTTTTGAGGCTGGGCAGACGAAGAAGAAGCAGCGAAACTCTATCAAGAAGGAGACGAAATCAAGCGTGAGACTCGGGTTGGTCTTCTTGGTTCTCCTCTTGTCTATTTCCATAAAAGAAAACAATAGTAGACTTTACTTGTTTGTCTCTAAGATAGCCACCCATATTAGTGGGAATAGCAGCATTCGAGTGGACACTATTCCCGGTAACAAAATGGCGACTCCGCTGGGGAGCGACTAAATTACTTGTTAGCCTATCTATCCTTGTTCTTTTATAAACTGACAAACGGAGCCTGAAGTCAAGCCAGCTAGCCTTCGAACTGCATTTGTTATAAAAATGTAAAGTAGATCAATGCTGCTTCAGTCTATCTCCAGGTTTTGTTTATGAATTAAACAATAGATATGCAAGTAATCTAATTTCCCTAAGTGGTGGCTCTAGTAACCTCTTTAGACCACCCCTGTGTTTTACATACAATGATCTTTACTTACTCGGCGTAAACACCTGAATTGAAGTGGAAACTGTGAGTGAAAACCTGTTTGAAGTCTCGCACTGGTACCATCGCACTCTGCCTTCAAGGCAGTCTGTATGCATTGCACTTCCCGAGTGCAGTAGGTGCGCTGCATACTGGTTTCACTGTGTAACAGGTGCGATGGTCAGGGAGGGTTAATGTTACCCTCAGACTGTGGATTTTCTCATTGTTTTCAGTCCTGTTCAGGAATTTTTTTGTCTGTAGTCAGTGTACTTCTATGAAAACCCCCTTCTCTTGCATTATTCCGCCTCCTTAGTTCAAAGGACTGTAAATTTTTTTTATGTATTGTGCGCCATTTTCAGTTCTCTTTTGCAAAAAAGTAGCATAGTTGAACTGTCGTCTCTAGATATGAAAGTGTCGTAGCTGTCGTTTTCAATTTTGGAAAACAATCCCATTTTTTTTTATAGTCGATTATATAGTTACTATTGCATAAGATTTGAATTAGTAGTTTTAAAGTGTCGAAAAGCAATTTTCATTTCAAAATCACAAAGTGTCTCTTTTGCTTTCATTCATTTTGAAAAAGAATTATGTTGAGTACTGCTGCTTTAAAAGTAATTTATATTTGCACATAGCTTTCTTAACGTCATTCATACATTAAGAAGGCTGAAAACAAATACATGCATGTGCATTTGCATTTTTATTACTTGGTTTGATTTAGGACTGTGCATTTAGCGTGTGCTCTGTGCTCTGTGAAGAAACGATTCTTGACTTTCTTCCCTTAGTAGCTAGTATTTTCATTGCCAAAAGAAGATTAAACGTTTTTTTATCATCTTAGACTGCATTTTAGGAATTATATACACCTCATGCAGTGAACCTAAAAGGAAAATTGTTAAGAAAGATCAACTTAAAATAAATTCAATGAATCTAACAACGCTTTGGAGCTTAACACACAACATCTAGAGGTCTAGGCTAGAGACGTATTCCGGAATCGTAAAACCTAGTAACTGTTGTTTTCAGTGTTGGTTGGGTGATTCGTCCACTTTGAGATGGCAAGTACCAGTACAAACTTGTGCTCCCACGTACCATTGAGTATATATTGGGAGACCACAATAGGCTGCATCCTTTATCCTTAGGAAGCCGTGTCTGCCTCCCTATCGATCGCAATGCACTGAACACAGCATTCAGGAAGATTGATTGCCATACCATAAAAAGTATTATGCAATTTTGCGATTGGTTTGGTAATCCTCTCTCTCTAGATCTCCAGAGAAGTCAATTTTGCTCCTTTTCAGACTCCTTAAAGGAAAAGGTCCTCTGAGCACTTGTCACTTCAGGCTCAATAAAAATCGAAGGCGACTAGAGTCATCTTTTGTTTTTTCTCGACTCTTTAAAATTGAAAAAACAAGTTGTGTCAAAGCGTCTAAAAAATTATTTTAATCAGAATAACATCACAAATTTCCCCGTTGATCTTCAGGTTGAGAAAATGGAGTATACCAACCAAGGATTTCCCCTTGAAGGAAATCCTAGTACTTTCTCCTCTTGGGAGATGTTGGTCCACTCCATATGGCCACTTTGTCACTTCCAGGATTGATAATTGGTTTGCCTATCTAGCTCTTCTCTACCTCTGTCGTTCAGAATCCAGTAATTCTTGAACAGTCTAATCAGCAACTAAACGACACTATAGTTGCCTCCCAACATTCTACTTCATCTGATTCTCCCTCTCCCCCTTCCTCTTCACTTGATAAAGCTGATAAAGCTAAAAATCAAGTAACTGAGAAGAAGAAGAAGCAGAAAGAGAAAAAGGAAAAGAAGAAGAAGGAACCAAAATCGAAAGGGGGCAATCAAGCGTCGTCTAGCGAAAATTCTCACACCGCATAGTCGAAACCTAAATCTTCTTGTGTCATTTGCAATGGAGACCACTATCACCGAGATTCTCCCTGCATCCCTCGGATCTTAAGGGACTGGTCTACTCGTTTGCACAATCCGGTAGCGTCAACCTCTGGCGATCATGTTGAATGCTCACCATCAACCAGTGAAAGTGAAGCACATGGAAAAAGAAGGAATCCTAGATTTCCTTGTAAATTGTGTGAAGGTAATCACACGGTCCACCGTTGTCCCTTCCTTGATGAGGCTAAAAGAGTTTTGGATGATTGTCCGGTTTCACCGCTACAACTTCCTCCTGGATATAAAAAACTCTTGCCAAGTCCTCCACTGGTTGAAAATTCAGCTGGCCCATCATTGTGGTCGCCCGAAGCGTCTATCATTGAAAATGAACCCTCTGAATCCATACCAGACAAAATTCAAAGGGTCGATATGGTAGTTGACCCGGTCTTGCCTTCAGAGTGTTCATCTTCGAATGATACCGTCATTGAAGAGAAAGAGAATGACACCGTTCAAATTCTTTTCATCAACACAGACTCTGATGAACTTGGGGGCAGTCC
>APFE031554234.1:2526-20271 GCA_000404065.3 Pinus taeda | reverse complement strand
CTTGCCAACTTCTACCACAGGTTCGTGTTGGGATTTTCTCATATCACTTGGCCCTTGAGTCAAGTCACCAAGGGAGGCACGAAAGCAAAATTCTTTTGGTCTGAATCTCAACATAAAGCATTCACATAGTTGAAAGATTGCCTCTTCTTGGCACCAATTCTTGCATTACCAAACTTGCAACAACCATTTGAAGTCGAGACATATGCCTCTAACTATGCTATTGGGGCAGTCCTTACTCAACACGGGCATCCAGTGGCATATCACAGTGAGAAACTTTCAGACACAGTCCAGAAGTATCCCAGTTATGACAAAGAGATGTATTCCATTATGCAGGCCTGTCGACAATGGAAGCATTACATTTTGGGCAACGAAACGGTCATCCACACAGACCACCAACCCCTACAATTCATACAGACCCAAGGGAAATTGCAGAATGATTGCCATCAGAAGTGGTCTACATACCTGCACCAATTCCATTTGAATATCAAGTATAAGAAGGGCAACACCAATAATGTTGCAGATTGCCTCAGTCGACCACTGATCATGGCATTAACCATCGTGCTCAACTCTTGTGGGCATGAGACTTCTGATTGGCCACTGCTCTACAAAAGTGACCCGGAATTCGGCCATACATACCAGACACTCTTGGAGGATCACCCTGTCCCAAATTTTCACCTCCAGGATGACCTGTTATGCCACCTAGGTCACCTTTGTGTTCCTTCAAGAGAGCGTGCCAAGATGATTTGGGAAGCACACTACAGTCAAGCTATTGCACATTTCAGAGTCGAAAAAATGATGGCAGTACTGCAGAAGTATTTCTATTGGCCGAATCTTCGACAGGATGTCAGGAAGTACATCATATCATGCACTGCCTCCACCATTGCCAAACCAACCATCAAGAAGCAAGGCCTCTATACCCCGCTGCCTACCCCTAGTCGACCTTGGGAATCCATCTCCATGGATTACATGTCAGGCCTTCCTTCCACTAAGCACAAAAATGACTGTGTTTTTGTGGTCATCGATAGGTTCTCAAAGATGGCCATTATGGCGACCTACAAGAAGAATATCATAGTAGAAACCACTGCTAAGCTCTTGTTTGAATGAGTGTGGGTACACTTTGGGATCCCATAGTATATCATCTCAGATTGGGATAGCGGGTTCCTCAGTACATTTTGGTCCAATCTTTGGTCGATATTGGACACCAAACTCACTAAGTCCACAGCTTTCCATCCTCAAATTGATGGCCAAACAAAGGTCGTCAACAGGATGATCGTACACATTCTGCACATGTACAATTCAAAGCATCCACGCACGTGGGACGAGAGCCTCCCCTATGTTTAGCACAACTACAACTGGGCTCTCCACAACTCAACTGACCACAGCCCATTTCAGGTGGGCTTGGGATTCCAACCACTATGTCCCATCGATGTGGCCATGCCATTTGCAGCTACTCACGCAGATTCAGCTCATGTCCAGTCCAAAACAGATAAGGCAAACAGCTTCATTGAGCACATCCAACATATTCGTCTGCAATTCCATGACATTCTGGAGAAATCGAATGCCAAGTACAAGCATCAACATGATCAAAATCGGGTGCCACACAAGTTTTAGGTGGGCGACAAAGTCTATCTGCATTTGCAAAAGGAACGCATTACCGGAGCCTATCGGAAACTTAGACCACTCTGATATGGTCCTTACACCATTACCAAGGTTGTGGGAGACAATGCATTTGAGCTCAGCATTCCCCCATTCCTTGGCCTACACCCATTGTTCAATGTGGACCGCCTTCGACCATACTTTCCACCATCACTAGACACATCTGACATTGCAGAACAGCTCACACCCACAGAGTTAAATCCAAATTGCATGGAACAAGCTGCAACTAATCAGATCATGGACACACAGATCAAGCACACTCACCAGCAGAATATCTTTAACTGTATCGAGTTGTCAAAGCAGGCCAACTCCTTCACTAGGGCGAGTGGCTCACTAGGGACCAAGTTCAGCAAAAGTTCCCTCATCTCATGGAGGAACTCAACGCAATGGGGACCATTACTTCCTAAGGGGGGAGGAATGATTCAATTGGATATTGGTGGCCACCCGCTAATTCCACTTGGATCCCCACCAGTGCTTCTTTCTGTTTTTCAGTTTCCTTGATTATATCACAGTTTACTATTTTTAGTAGTTTTTCAGGTCCTAAACTTCCGGAACCATTTTGAGGCCCTAAACGACGTTTTGTGGGAAATATACCGCCAGTGTTTTTTTGTCTACAATCACCTTTTCCATCATAGTCCTCGAAGAGATCTTTCCAACGGGCTATCATGTGCATCAAATGGAGATAGTATGACCAATTCGCGACCCCGGGAAGTTGGTTGTCCAACTCACCCCAACGGGGCCCACAAACTCTTGGTGTTACATCTCCTCGGATTAGGGTTTTGGTTGTTTATGGTTTTCTCTTATTGTTAAATAATAAAAAGGCCCTTGAGCCTCATTGTAAGATAGTTCAGAGGCATGTAGCCACCACATCGTTTCTCAGAGATAAGCTACCATCACCCAAGCTAGTTTATTTCCATTCCTGTTTGTAAGCATATTTCAGTATTTTACATTAATGAAATGAAGTATTATTTCCGTTGTATCTCTGTGTTTAAGGTTATCTTTATAATTTGTTGCGTTCATGTTTAAATCCAGATCCAAAGTGACCAACAATAAGAGAAGTATGGGCTTCACTTATGACATTAACTCTTTTACCCTAGGGAACACATAACTTTCCGAGATGATACAACAACTTTTTATGAACATGATAATCCAACTCTTCAACATGATTTCCTTTACTAAAACTTGCATAAACATATTTAAAATATTCATCTTGAGCATATTATTCAATATAGCTTTTATGAAAGAAAATATGAAAAGGTGAACCAAGTAGGTTCTCTGAGCTCTGCTGCTAGGGTTCTAACCCTTCTCTAAAACGGCACAGAAAGGCCCAGGCGAAACATCCACCCAGGACCTGACTCCAGCTGCAATCGACAGGGTAGCAAGACAAATAAACGTAGATCACATGGACGCCCCACGGGAGGGAGCATCATTGCTCTCCCCTAATGCAACTGACATGCCGCCAGGGCATGAGAAGCCCATAGTCTTTGGATCAGTCGATGAGGAAGTGCTCAAAGCGGAGCTCTTGCAACAAAGTGAGGACAAAGGGACAAATCAGTAGTTAGACAAGATAGGAGATACCCCTAAGAGAAAACACAAGACAGAGGAAAGGCCAAAGATCACTTCGAAAACCTGCAAACCAATCGCTCCCGAAAGGCCAAGAATAGAGTTACCAGGACAGAAGATCGATGAACGTATCCAATATATGAGGGATCATGCTCTCATCAGAAAATTTATAGGGTTCTGGCCAACAGAGAAAGCCCTATATGGATGGATAGCAGCTAAATGGAAACCCAAAGGCCACGTTACACTACAGCTAGGAACGAAAGGGTTCTTTACAGCGATCTTCTTATGCTTGGAAGACAAGTACAGAATCATGGATGAGGGACCATATTTCTTCAACTCAGTTGGACTATATCTAAGAGACTGGGTAGCAAGATTCAACCCGGACAAAGAAGACCTAACCTGGGCTCTGGTCTGGATAAGAATGTATTCACTTCCAGATGAGTATTGGGAAGAAAGCTTGCTCAAAGACATAGGCAATGGCCTGGGTGAGTACATAAAAGCAACGAAAGAAACGAAGCTTCGAAGATACACCTCCTATGCTCGCATCTGCGTCTTCATGCGCCTGGACCAAGCCCTGCCAAACTCGGTAAGTCTCTCTCATTATGATCATGAATGGATTCAACCCTTAGATTATGAACATGTACCTTTCTGATGCCGAAAATGTCATGCTCATGGACATCTATTCAGAGCCTGTCCACTAAATGCCAAGACCAGCACTCCTGATCCCTAAAACTCTCCATCCCAGGATGGCTTTACCAAAGCGCCCAGCTATAAACGAGCAAACAAAAAGCCCTTTACTGGGAAAAACCCCTGCCAGACTCCACCTCCATCCCGACCACAAGTAACAACTTCGAAATTTTATCCCAAGCCTCTACTGAGATAAACCTAAGCACTAAGCCTAGCCCCTCGCCCAAAGCTGCCTCATCCCACCCCCCTCCTTCGGACCCACCTCCTGAGTCACAACCCTTCAAGGATGTTGAGGTTAACCCCAATGATAGCCAAAAGGAGCCTGCAGAGAAATCAAATGACATGGAAGTTGATGGAACTCCAGATCAATCCCAAGGCTTAGACACATCCACCGCAGGAAACAGTTAGGTGCAACAAATGGATGAAGAACCAGAAAGTATAGATATGGAAGGACTAGACATTCTATAGCTAGAAATAGCCTGCAAAAATAGGGACTACGACAATATCCCAGAGCATCAACTCAACAAACTGGAAGTGGTCATTTCAAGAGCTTATTAGCAGATACAACTACGCATTCATCCGAGAAGCCATTGGGACGGTGGTCTATGGACAAAAGATTTCAAAAAAAGGGGAAGAAAAACTGAACTCCAACGAACAATAGAAGTTGGGAAAATCCTGGTGGATTCGGGCAGGTATGCAAAATTGACAAAGTACTACAAACCCTCCACCACTGTTGAATCATGAAGCTCATCACATGGAATTTAGGCGGCTCAATGGCCCAGGGAAACTTAGAATATTGAAAAATATGATAAATATGGAAAAGCCACAAATATTTTTTCTTCAAGAAACCAAATGTCACAGTAGTACATTAAAAAGCATCCTTTCTAAAGCATGGCCAAGGTGTCAAATGGTAGCGGTGGATGCCTCAGAAGCTTCAGGAGGGCTTGCCATTGCATGGAACACAAGAGCGCTAACCCTCTCCAACTTCCATGCTTCTGACCATTTTATCCAAGCCACATTTCATCTTATAGGCACCAATATACATGGACACCTTTCCAATGTCCATTTCCCGCAGGACGCAAGAAATAAAATAGCTCTACTCAACACAATAGAGGCTTTGAACAACAACAGAGTGCATCCTCTTTGGATCATTGGAGGGGATTTTAACATGATCACCAAGATGGAGGAAAAGATGGGAGGAAGAAACAGGTTGGAACAGGAAACTACCTACTTCAAAGACTTCATCCATAACACCTCTCTAATTGACCTACAATTTTGCAATGGTAAGTATACTTGGAGCAATAGAAGAGTGGGGAAACACCAAATTGCTTCTAAACTTGACAGATTCCTCATATCAAACAACTCGATTCACATAGGAGGAGACATAACTGCGGAAATTCTTCCCCATTCAGGCTCAGATCATTAGCCAATATCCCTCCAGTGGCAACGACCGGGCAATGCCATAGGGAGACCCTTTCGCTTCGAAGAATTATGGCTCACCCACCCTGACTTCAAAGACTTCATCAGAACTACTAGGAAGGCCTTCATCCTGCCAGAGGGCTCCAAAATGTTCCATTTCCAACAGAAACTAAAAAATATCAAGTACCATTTAAAGCGCTGGAATTTGGAAACCTTAGGAAACATCTTCAAAGCGCAACAAGACTTGATCGCGGACTTGGAAAATCTCCAACAACAAGTAATTACAGGAGGTCACACGGAGGCGACCTTGGAGAAGGAGCAAAGTATCCACAAACAACTGGAAGAGAGGAGGAACCAGGAGGAGATTTTATGGAAGCAAAAGTCCAGGATCATATGGCTGAAGGAGGGAGAACGGAATACTAAGTTCTTTCACCGAACTACGGTACAACGAAGAATGCACAACAACATCCCCTTCCTCCAGAAGCAAGGCAGAGCACGGATAGAACAGCATGAAGAAATCGAGAAGGAATTTCTAAATCACTTCAAGGATGTTCACCAAGAGCCCAATGTAGATAGGGGACCAGCTATAGAAAGAATCATCCAAAACGTGCCAAAGCTTATAACTGAGGAACATAATGAGCTTCTTCTTCGTCCTATTCTGACTCAGGAGGTGGATACTGCCATGTCTCAACTCAAGGAAGGCAAAGCTCCTGGCCCAGATGGCTTCACCACAACCTTTTTTCACACTTTTTGGGAGTTGATAATACTTGAGGTCTGGCAAGTGGTGGAGGAATCGAGAGCTCTTCACTGGTTGTTACCGTCTCTCAACTCAACGTTCATAGCTCTTATTCCAAAAGAGAAGGAGTCCAATACCCTGGACAAGTTTCGGCTGATTGCTCTATGCAACGTCATATACAAAGTGATCTCTAAGGTCATAGCCAACAGGTTAAAACCCCTCTTACCCTTGCTCATCTCTCTTGAACAATTAGGGTATGTCTAAGGGAGACAGATTTTGGATGGCATTATCCTCACGCACGAGATTATTCACTCTCTCAAGCATACAAGACAGGCAGGTATGATTCTAAAGCTTGATCTTTCTAAGGCCTTTGATAAGCTCAGCTGGACCTACATACAGAGAATGCTTAATGCCTTTGGTTTCTCTCTTATGTGGACCCGCTGGATTATGAGTCTTATAACCTCCTCCTTCTTTTCTATTCTTGTGAATGGCTTCCCGTCTTAGCCCTTCAGGCCCACTCAGGGAATCAGGCAAGGCGACCCTCTTTCCCCCTTCCTCTTCATCTTAATGGCTGAAGGCCTGGGTCGTCACATTAAGCAAACCCACCTCTCTCAACAGCTTAAAGGCCTCTCCATTCACAACTCCCCTGCTATAACTCATAAGCAGTTTGTTGATGATAACATGCTCTTTGGCTATCCCTCTGTTCAGGAAGCCTCCCGCTTTAAATCCCTGCTCAATGACTTCTCTAAGGCCTCAGGAACTAGCATCAACAATTCCAAGTTGCAGATCTTCTTCTTCCACACCCCTCCTATTGTCAAGCATGTTGTAGCCCAGATTCTGGGTTTTCCCATTGCCACTCTCCCCTCCAAATACCTCGGAGCCCCCCTCATTGCCTCGGAAATCAAGCACTCCTCCTGGCGCATTCTCATCGAGAAGCTTGAATCCCGTCTTAACCTCTGGATGTACAGAACACTGAACATGGCCAGTCGTGTGGTGCTCATAAAAGCAGTATTACAGGCTATGCCGATTTACTTATTTTCAATCCTAGCGGCACCGAAATGGGTTTTAAGAAGAATAAGAGACCTACAGAGAGGCTTCCTTTGGGGGAACTTAGCCACAAACCACAAATGGGCATTGGTAAAGCGGACCACCGTATGCACGCCCAAGGAAAAAGGAGGTATTGGCCTGGGAGATCCAAATCACAGTAATGCTATCATGAGTGCCAAAATTTGGTGGCAATGGCTCTCTTCCCTGGAAAAACCGTGGGCTGCCATATGGACAGCTAAATATGCCAACCACAGGCCTCAGGAGGAGCTCATAAGATTCACTCCCAGTGTCAAAGGCTCTCTAATATGGAACGCGGCCAAACAGCACTTCCAGTTGATTCAGTAGCATAGTTTTTGGGAAGTAAGAAATGGCAGAACTGCACGATTCTTGACGGATGCCTGGAACCAAATGCCAAAGCTTAGCAGCATTCCAAATATGCCTCCAAATTTCATTGGAGAGGCACAGCAACTGGATAAGATCTGGAATTATTGGGCTCAGGAACCAGAGCAAAGATTCTGGAAATGGAAACAAGGTAACCAGCTTACCAGAAACATGGAACATCCATTCATAGAAGAACTGGAAAAGGAACTACACAAAAGGAGCATCAGATATTCAGAAGACAGAGACATTCTACGATGGGGTTATCAGCCTAAAGGTGCATTTACCACTTCCGAGGCCTACAAAATCATGTGCACAAACCCAACCCCCCTGACCCAATCTGGAGAAAAATCTGGGGGTTTGGATCATGGCCTAAAGTCTCACTCTTCCTATGGCTAGTAGAACACCAGAGAATTCTCACCTGGGATAAACTCAGACGAAGAAACTATCATGGCCCCTCCATTTGGGTAAACTACAAATCTCAAGAGGAAACAATTCACCACCTCTTGGATGCTTGCCCCTTGGCCAATCAGTTGTGGGAAAAGGCAAGCTTCAGATGTCAAACAAGATGCAGGCTTCCAGATGATATCATAAATACCTTAAGACACTAGCAAATGAATCCATATAAAAGTGAAATCCTCAACCATTTATGGAGTATTCTCCTTAGGCTGCTCTTATGGAACATATGGAAAGAAAGGAACAAGCGAATATTTAAAGATCAGTATTCCCCGGTTGAAATTATCTGGAGCAAGGTTTGTGTGAATCTAGAAGAGACTTTGATGCTTAGATCTTGGACTATGGAAGACCTTCCAACACTAGATAATGAGAAGGCCATCTGGGAAAACTGGAATATGCACCTTCCCCAAAAACTCCACAACAAAATCCTACCTAAAAGCAGCAGCACCAAAAAGGTCTCTTGGACTGCCCCTCCAAAGCACTCCTCCAAGCTCAACTTTGATGGAGCCTCAAAAGGAAATCCTGGGATAGCAGGATTTGGTGGAATTTTCCGAAATCATATTGGCACACCTCTTCAGATCTACTATGGAAACATTGGATGAGACACCAACAACTTAGCTGAGTTAGAAGGCTTATGGCAAGGTCTCATTCTTTCAAGGCATCACAACTTCCATCCCCTAGAGGTGGAAGGAGATTCTCAGATCCTAATCAACATGGCCAAACACCTCCTAAATGGCTCTCAAGCAAAGAAAATAGCCACTAGTTGGAGGCTTGAGGCAAGATTGGAAGCCATGGAGCAAGAGCTACTTAGTAACAAGGCCTTCACCTTCAACCACATAAGAAGGGAAGGCAACAAGGTAGCTAATTTTATGGCCAATATCAGTGTGGAAAATGAGTACACACTACAAGCAGGAACTCTAGACATTTTAAAGAATCATGAACAGGCTCAGGAATGCAATCACCTGGTCCAGAATGATACCACCCCCCCCGGATGCGGGTGCTGAGCGGCGCTAGTAAGGTGATGGGACGGGTGTGCAGGGGAGGCCACCTGCCCGCCATGCGCAGAGGTGACATGTACGCTGGAGGAGAGGGACATTCCCGGTGGATTGGGTTAAATTACAAAGGACGGCAGCAAAGGAGCATTTACGCTCTGTCCATTTTCGACTGTGCCAACAGGGCTCGGCTCCTCGGCAATCATACAGACCATATTAATGGCAGGCGTGCTTCGAGGCAAGGGTAGCGACATTATTAACGGTGGCAACACACGCGTTACCATGTTCATTCAAGTATGGTTTGGGGTTCTTCTACCGCCTCTGGTGCTGTTGAGTTTAAGCCCTGGTTTGAATACCCAACCTATCTTCGATCCTCTCGGCTTTCTGCATCCCAATTTGGCTCTGCCCAGCCCTGTTAATATGGTTAGGCCTCGACAACAAATGCTAAGCCGTTGTGGCTCCAATCGAGGAGGGTCCTCGCGCCCTTCAACCGAGGCAGAGACCTTTCCCCACTGCCATTGCCACTGCCATTGCCCTCATGCGGGAGGTACTAGCTCTCTAAGGCAAAGCCAATATCTGGAAGCTAGCTCTCCTAGGTCTTCGTCCTCACCTTTTTTCGGTTCAGCAATCTTCACCTTCAACAGCCCTCTGAATTGCCCCCAGATCAACGCCCACGTCTCTGTGCTATTCATAGATGAAGCCCAAGATGAGGGTGAAACTAGTGCACATCAAGAGTTTACCTCACCAGTCAATGTCGCGAAGGCTATGGAGACGCCCTTTGCAGACCCGGGGAAGGCAATGGAAAGACCACACATTCAGACGGAGGATGTCCAGACGGAGCCCGACGCGACTGCGACAAAGGAGGGCCAAGCTCAGGAAGCGGAAGAATATGGTTGGTTCAGAATTGTGGAGGAGGTTTCGGAAGATTAAACTGCTGCTCTGTCTGAGGTC
The DNA here is from genome assembly GCA_000404065.3 of Pinus taeda. Classification (NCBI taxonomy): domain Eukaryota; kingdom Viridiplantae; phylum Streptophyta; class Pinopsida; order Pinales; family Pinaceae; genus Pinus; species Pinus taeda. Next base: position 10,386 of record APFE031554234.1, on the reverse strand, counting down.
ATGCTACTCGGAAGGGATATTTCTTACTCCTTTTTAGCTTTGTCTATGTGTCAAAATGTTTTTGGCTTTGTCTTCGTGTCAAAATGTTTCTGTGTTAATGTGTCAATGTGACACTGTGCCAACGCTATTGTTCAAGGTCGGTTTTCGTAACATTTGGATGGATACTTTGTGTCAAATTCTCTGAATTCCCCTGTGCGGGATTGTTCTTCTGTTTGCTATCGCCCCTGTGTGGGAATAACTAACGGTCAGGTTCGCCCTCTTTTTTTGCTGCAAGCGACTATTCCATGCTGCCATTATTCCAGGTAGCTTGATCTTCTAGACAACTTGAATGTATTTGTACTCTGGTTTTGTATATAATAGAATAGTTTTACTGAGAAAAAAAAAATATAGCTTTTATACATTATTGAGTTATGCTTAAGAATGACAGATGCATTAACAATAGACATTGATAACATATATACAACTTTGTTGTATATACCTTTGTTATACATGATTAAAAAATTAAATTGCTATAGGAAACCCATCCATTTGAAATGTCTATCTTGTTGTAGCTTGGTTTACGATTGTAAATATTACAAGGATTGATGGTCAATATGAATAATCTTTTCTTTACCCATCAAATAGTGCTTCCATTTCTTAACACTTTGTACCAAAGCATACAACTCTTTATCATAAGTTGGATGGTTAATCACTGAATTGGAAAAGGTTTTAGAATGATAACATATTGGCTTACCATTATGCATAAAAACTACTCCCATAGCATATATGATTGCATCAATTTGAATTTAAAATGGTTGCTTAAGATCTGGAAGTGCTAGAACTGGTGTTATACTAATTTTATCTTTCAAAGTGCCAAAGGATTTTTGATGATTTCGTCCCCAATAAAATACTTGATTCACACTTTTCAAAGCATGTAATGGCGTTATAATGAACAAGAAGTTAGTGATCATTTTTCTCCAATATTGGGTTGCTCCCAAAAATCTCCTAACTTCTATTACATTGTTTGGTTTAGTCCAAATTCACAATAACATCAGATATGGATGGATCAATCTTCAGTTCACCACCTCCTACAATATTACCCAATTAAACCATGGACGTTTTCCCAAATTCACATTTAGACATATTCAAATACAACTTTTCCTTTTTCAACATATCTAGAACTTGGTTTACATGTTTGATATCTTCTTCACGTGTCTTACTCAAAATCAGAATTTCATCTAAGTAGACTATGATAAAATAATCAAGGAATGATCACAATACATCATTCATAACTCCCATGAATGTGGCAAATGAATTTCAAAGCCTAAATGACATAACTAACCATTCAAACAGACCTTATTTTGTCTTCAAAGAAGTTTTCCAAATATCATCTTCACCGATCCTTATCTGATGATAACTGCTTCTCAAGTCTAACTTAGTAAAATAAATAGAATACTTTAACTAATCTATCAAATCATCAATGCAAGGAAGAGGACAGTGATTCTTTATTGTGATCTTGTTCAAAGATCGGAAATCCACACACAAGTGACATGTACCATCCTTCTTCGAAACTATTGTACTTGTGAGATAATAATGGTCAGTTATTATGCTAGAGCATCTAAGATAAATGTTTTGGTGGTTTTGTTTTAATTATGGGAGACCAATGAATGAAACAGATATAGAATGATATGCCTAACCTTTTGAATAAAATCAATATCTCAGCAAAGGGCTGCTATAAATATTTACACATTGATAAAGCTTGAATAATGGTGAGCAGAAAACAAAAAATAATATGACTATCACAATTCTCAAATAGATCATTATACAATCATAAGTATGAAAACCTCTTACCGATGTTCAGAAGGTTCAAGAGAATATGCTTATGCTTACAACAAGATGCTAATGGTTTATTGATTCAGAGGGTATTAATTAAATATAAAATTCATTAATCCATTCTCTTTAATGATTATCACTTCAGAAGCTTATAGGAATAGATTGAGACACAACTATTCCTATCTATGTAAATTCATAAGAATATGAAGAAAAACATAATGAGTAATATTAGAAAAACTTACAAGAAACACAAACTGTGCAAAATAGAATTCAGAATCCTTTTCTTTGTATTAAGGTTCTAGAAAAGTCAAGCATATCAAATGTCTAGAAATGCTTCATCAAGGGTGCAACCCATGATAACTCATGAAGAGAGTTTTTTATACAACAATAGGACGAAAATATCCTAAACTGCTTTTACAAAAAAAATATTATTTACACAATCAAAAATAAAATTGTCTAACGATTTGGCACTGCTTTGGTGTTGTGTTGTTTGATGACTATCACTAAAAAAGTTGAAAAGTGGTTGAAAATAAATGATTTTCCTTTAAAAACTGAATGTTGTTCAATTATCCTTGATTAAGGAAATCTATTAATTCTTCCTAGCATTTCTTATCTGGGATCGAAATGCTTGTTATCCTTCTATAGATTTCATCCATCTCGATGTATTTAGCAAAAGTAGGCTTTACCTAAATATATGTTTGATTTGATCTGAGATGAAGAAAGAATCGCTGAGTGTTTTTTAATATGAGAGTTGTTGTTGTTGATCCTCTGTTTTAATAGTCAAGGCTTTACATAGTTGTATTCTTCTCTGTTCTATGTGTAGCAGGCTTCTTGTCAATATAGGCTTTTCAACAAGTTCCTTGTTGAGTCTTAGAGTAAACAGGCTCTGCGACTAGTATCAAAGTTGTTTATCCAATGCTCTGGTTTTCGTCTGATTACCTGCAAAACACAACAATAGTTAAGAAAACATAGATTCAACAAGAAAGGGGATTGATGGCTTTGTTTGCATAGGGATACCTAAGGAAGGAGTTGTGGTAGCATCCTAAATGTGATTGGAGGTCTAATGGCATCACAAAGGTTCAGAGTAGTGCTAAAGAGTTTAACGGGTTTAAACTGTGAAACGGGTGAAAGACACCAAAACAAGATTTTTTAGGGTTTTAAAGTGTAACAGGAAAGTTTTTGAATATGGCACAAATGCTTGAATAATCAGTAGTTTCTCAGGTTGGAGAGCAGGCGGAATTAAGGGCCGTCACACTGGTTATGAGGCGAATGTGGTTTTGAGGAGGGCTTATCTGATATACTTTAGAGCTTGACACATATCCTCATGGGGGTAGGGGAAAACCACTTTATCGGACGGGTATTGTTCAGGCATCGGGTGTGGCCAATATGGATGTGGAGCGTTGGATTAGACGGAAATTGATCTAACGACAGTCGGGCGAGGGAAGCAAGAGGGAAATAAAGCATGGGCTTAGGGAGGGGCCCAGTGCTTTAAGCATTGGTGGTATAGGATTATTTAAGGTTAATGATAGATTTAACATTTATCTTTATCGTATGAGTGGGGAATAAACATTTATGAAGGATATGATAGGCGAATGCAGGTCTGAGTGATTTAGTGAATGAAGTGATAGGATATCGCAGATCACATTCTCTTCAGCCCAATGGTTCATTCCCTTAAGAGTGATGCAATGCGATATGATCCTACGGTTAGGAATGGGCAGTCATCCAACAGTTGATAGCATTACCGCACATTGCACATCGCACTTTATTCTGCTCAATGGTTCATTCTCTTATGAATTATGCGATGTGATATTATACTTTAGGAAATAACCATTTCAACATTTCAAACCTTCAATTTCTAGCTACCCTTCTATTCCTAACATTTTTACTTATTCTTTTAGAGTGCATTTAAACTAGCAACTCAATATTTCTTTTTATGAACAATCTAACTCTATACCTTATTTCTTCCATTGGATCAGATTAAATTGTTGAGCCAATTTATTTTCTACCTATGAGAACAAATCCAATTATGATGCAACTATATAACTGGATAAAATAAACTAGTGTGGCATCTAAACAAAATGCACACAACTATTATTTTTCAAACTAAATTTAGAACAAAGGAGTGGCATTTAGATTTGCAACACTTTCAGAGTTTATTTCTTTTCTTTTGTCTAAACTAACATTTTATTTTGCCTTTATTTTTTAGGGCATCTACCATAACATTTTCTTTGATATGGACATATTTATTCAAAAAAATTCCTAACACTTTTTATTCAATATTATTTTGTCCATATCCTATCTTAACATTTTTTATATACATTTTCATTTTTTGTCTAATTTATTCTAACTTATTAAAAACAAAAAATGCTACAACATCGGCTCCAATTGGGGACTGCTTTCTCCTGTAGAATGCGGAGAACCTATAGATCCATGTGCCTTCTCCTCGGGCTTTGGATTCTTTGCTATGAAAATTCTCACTGACAGCTTAAAAAGTAAAGGAAATCTGAGTATTTACAATTAAATGTATCCCAACTTCTTAGTACCGAATGTAATGTTTGAGAAACTTTCCATTTACAGGATAAGTGGAATATTGTCCCTCAAGATTTTGTATCACAAAAGTGTTGTTACCCTTTACTTCAGCAATTTCTAAAGGGCCAAACTATAGGTTGTCAAACTTACCGTGTTTTCCCTTTTCCTCCCCCCTGGAGTCCCATCTTAGAACTAGGTCACCTTCTTTGAAGTCCCTTTCCTTGGCTCTTCTATCAAACAGGCTTTTCATCTTATTCTGATATTTCTTCAATTTGTATTGAACTTCATCTCTGTTTTCATTTAGTTCAATAACCTGATTTATCCTTCTTGAAAAATCATCAAGTTCATCTGTTGAGTCCTGCAAGAATATTAAAACTAGGAAACCCAAATTGGTGGGAAAATTTGCATCTTTCCCATAGACTAACTAAAAAGGAGATTTCCCTGTAGATATTTTTGGAGTTATTCTGTTTGCCCATACTGCATAAACTAAATGAGAGTACCAGCTCTTTTTATGATCTGCTAGGTTCTTTTTTATTACCTTTACTAGACTTTTATTTGCGGATTTTGCGAGGCCATTACCTTGAGGGTAGTATGGAGTTGAATGATGTAACAAAATCTGATATTTCTGGCAAAACTCGATCATTTTAACACTGGAGAATGTAGTTGCATTATCTGTGACAATTTGAGTTTGGAAACCGAACCTAAATAAGATGTTTTCTTCAATGAATTGAATTACTACTAAATCAGTAGCATTTCTTACTGGAATTACTACAACCCATTTAGTGAAGTAGTCTGTTGTTGTGAGAATCCATCTGTGCTGATTACTTGAAGTCGGATGGATTTCTCTAATAAAATCTAATCCCTATTGAAGTAAAGGTGTTGATATTATTGATGGTACTAGTAGAAGATCTGCTAGTTTCTGCTTACCAACAAACATCTGACAAGGAATACAATCTCTGACCTTTGCCCCTACTTGCAAGAAAAATGTTGGCGAATAAAATCCTCCCCTTAAAATCTTGTATGTTGTTGCTCTCGAAGCATAATGTCCTCCACAAAATCCTACATGAAATTGATCAATAATTCCTTCATTTTCTTATTATGTTAAACATAATAACAAAATATTCAGTGGATCCTTGCAGTACAAATTTTCATTTATGATGGAGTACTTGACTGCTTTCAATTTAAGACTTTTACACTCAGCTTCGAAAAATGATGTTGGGCATTCAAAATGGAGGAGAAAATTTACAATGTCTTTATACCAATCTGACAATAGAAATTTGTCATCAATATGTAAAGGGCTACTCTAGTCTGAAGGTAAAGGTTCTTGTGGATTCTTTTCTTCAAGTTGAAGAGAAGGTTCTTGTGGATTGTCCCCTTGTAAAATTAGGAAAGGTTCTTGTGGATTCTGTTATGAAACCAGCTCAAGAAAAGATAGAAAAGATAGATCAATGCCTTAGAATTTAGCCTCTTCGAGGGGGCAACCTCCTTTACATTACATAAATAAAAAATTCTTGGATGATTCAAACAGAAAAACCTCCTTTCTATATATAAGAGTCTAACGAGTCACAATATAACCCAGCCGACCTAACAATAATAATATAAAGCCACAAAAATAACAATATAGGGATTCTATGGGGCACAGTAATAAAAATATGGGACAATAGGGCACAACAATATTAATAAGGGATACAACTACAATGTATGGGTAATCACTAGTATTATAGGGACCTAACATGCCCCTCTCCTTCAAAAAAGTGTTTTCCTCAACGCTTGAGTAGTTCTGGATGTTTCTGTATAAAATTCTCATCCTCCCATGTGGAATCTTTAGTGGATAAGTTCTTCCACTTGATGAGATACTTCGATATTGATCGATTTCGTAGCTGTCGAGTTCTTGTTTCTGTGACTGCTTCTAGTTCCAATATAATTTTTCCTCCCTCGTCAACTTCTGGCAATATTGTTTGAACTGGGAGCTTGTCGCCTGTAACCTTCTTTTAACATGAAACATGGAAAACTGGGTGCACTCGAGATGTTGCAGGAAGATCCAATTTGTATGCCATAGTACCAATGTTTTGCAACACCTTGTACAGACCATAATTCTTTGGTGATAATTTATTATCCTTCTTAACTTGCTTGAGGGACATTTGTTTATATGGTTGTAGCTGTGGGAATACCCAATCACCTACATCAAAACTTCTTTCGCTGCGCTGTTGATCTGCCTATTGTTTCATTCTATTATGTGCCAACACGAGGTTATCCTTTAAGAGTTGGAGGACTTGTTGTTGATGTTCAATGTGATGTTCCACTGCTTGAACCTTAGAATTTTCTCTTAAATATGATGTGATGGATGGTGGCCGATATCCATAAAGTGCCAGAAAAGGGGTCATTTTTTTTGTTGTATGAAAGGAAGTGTTATACCACCATTCAGCCAGATGCAACCATTTGACCCATTGTGTATGTTTATCATATACAAAGCAACAAAGATATCCTTCCAAACATTTGTTTACTATATTAGTTTTCCCATTAGAATGAGGATGATAAGATGAGCTATGAGCTAACTGAGTACCAAGACAAGAAAATAATTTTGTCCAAAAATTTCCAGTGAAAATAGGATCTCTGTCACTTACAATAATCTTTGGGTTTCCATGTAGCTTTTGAATTGTTTCCATAAATGCAGTAGAAACTGTACTGGCTTTAAATGGATGTGATAATGCACAAAAGTGTGCATACTTGGTAAGTATGTCAACTACCACCATGATGACACTCCTTCCCTCAGACTTGGGTAAACCTGTGATAAAATCCATTGAAACCTCCTCCCAATGTTGGCTTCGAATGGATAAAGGTTGTAATAAACCTAGGGTCTTAATTATTTCAACTTTATTTTGTTGGCAAACCAAACATTCCACCACAAAATTTTGAATATCTGATTTAAGGCCATCCCAAAAAAATTCCTTCTTAACCCTGTGGTAAGTTTTTAAAAATCCAGAGTGCCCTCCTAACGGAGAAGTGTGCAATTCCATAAGAATCTTTTGTTTGAGTTACGAATTCTTACAGAGGTATAAGCGATCTTTGTACCATAACAAATCATTTTGCCAGCTAAATGTATCATATGTACTAGAATCTTCTTGTAACTTTCGAATAAGTGCCCACACTTCTTCATCATTCTTCCATTCCTCCCGTGCTTGGTTTATCCAATCTGGTTGGATAATAGAAATGGCATACAACAATGCTTCCACATCCTCATCCTTTCTTGAGAGTGCATCTGCCACCAAATTTTGCTTCCCTTTTTTGTAGATGATTTCAAAGTCATAACCCAACATCTTTGTGACCCACTTTGTTGCTCTTCAAAGGATAATCTTTGTTCTAAAAAGTATTTAAGGCTATCATGATCCGTTTTTACCTTGAAGTGTCTTCCCATTAGGTAGGGTCGCCATTTCTTAAGTGCATGTAGCATTGCCAACATTTCTTCTCATAAATAGCTTTGTGTAAAAAATTTCCTTTGATTGGATGACTTTCAAAAGC
>APFE031554215.1:3029-99847 GCA_000404065.3 Pinus taeda | reverse complement strand
CGGTAATCAAACGATTTCTCACATGGTCGACTTCAGATCATTTATTCCCATGGTGTTGAAATGTACCACGGCGGTCGGTGAAGACCTCAGGTTGTATTAGCATTCATTGGTTCACTTGACAGTTGCTCCTGTTGCTGCTAGTTGATACCAGTCCACCTTATATGTTGCAGTCAGTCATGGCGACATTCTATATGCTGGCACCTGAGTTTGCAGGGTAGTACCATCCTTTTCCATCATGTTCAGTTGGTACCTTTGTGATCAGTCTTTGATATCAGTGATCCGTTGTATTTCTCAGCGTCATTGACAGTTTTATATGTGATATTCAGACATGTACTTGTTCGATCATGATCAGATGATCCATTATGTATTTTCCAGTCATTTATACTTGTATACTTAGTGGATTCGCTTATACTTGATATGTGGACATGCTTTGCTTTCTCTGAGCATGAGTATGCCCACCTCAGGCGGTGTTTCTTTCTAATCTCCTTTTGTGGCGTGGCAGGCTGAATTATGGTGAAGTACTCCTTGGTTTTTGGCACATTTCCTTTCCATGTACTTGCTTAATATATTTTAGCCATCATGTACCCCTTCTAACCTCATATATTAGGGGGCATATGTTATAGCTCCAAATCTCACTATTATGGTTTGTGATGCTGCACTCATGGCCTAGGGCAACCCCTCCTTCCAGACCTGGTCCCAAATTTAAAAAACAGTGTTTTATTCCTTGTACGTGACATTGCCCTGAGTTAAACACGTGTATACGCGGGTCTGCATATACCCAACCTACGTATATGTATTAAAACACTTAAAAAAATATAAAACTCCTTATTTTCGGGTGGAGATCGCGAGTTTTACTTGCTGATCACCTGTTAGTGCCCGTGGCCCAACTGTTCCCAACCAACTCCTAACTAAAAAACTACTTTGGGAGTGGTATAAAAAGACATCAAAGGGAAGGCCTAAGGGAGGAGAGAAGAGAGATAAAGGTTATTATACTGAGATTTTTCCCCTGACTAGGTCTGAAGACCCTTTTTCCTTCTACACTTCTCCCATTTATACAGGAAACCCTTGTTTCCTTATGTGTTGATGTTCATCCACTAGTTATGGCATCATGGAGTGAGTCTTGGAAGGAGATATGCTAAAGGCTTTAGGCTGGACGGATCCGGAAGGAAGCTTTGCTTGGAGCCTGCGAAAGGTTACTCAGGTGATATTACTCCTTTTGTACATTCTATTTGTCTATAATAAAGAAACACGTCTTGGTTCCTGATATGCTTCTTCTTTATGTTTATGATGTTCATGTTTGAATTTCATATGTGAATGGTTGTTTAAAGTTCATAACTAACTTCCTTCTTTTATAACATAAAGATGATTTATTTATAAGTCTTTGTCCATATACTGTTGTATTCTTTGGAATTGGTTGTTTTACATGAAAAAGGAGCGAAAGGGACTTGAAGAAGGGTTTGGACCCTTGAGCAACTTCTCGAACGTAGGACCTGAGGTATGCCCTTCTTACTTTAGAATTTTCTTATTATAGCATAATGGCTGTGTAAATATGTGTTTCTCTGTTTAGACAACTTTAAGTCTGCTAGGGTTTCCACCCAAAAGCCCTAGGGGAGCAAATCCCTCAACAATGAATGCATGAATTTCAAAAGGCTAAGATATGATATAAATCTTGAGAAATTTTTACCAAATAAATAACCCAAACCTGACACTTGAGATATGATATAAATCTTGGGAAATTTTAACCAAATACATAATCCCAATCTTAAACCTAGTAGTGTGAAATCCATTATTTTAAGTGTGGCTACTGAAGACAAATTTCTTAAATACTTTTAAAAATCAACATAAAAATAATTTATAAAAGCATGGAATTTAGTTTTCAATCAAATGTCAAATCGGATAAAAATTAAAGTGATAACCCACAATGACAATCCAAAATCGACAAGGCATATTGGACAAATGTTCAAAACTCATTGGGAACATCCTAATCCTACAAGCTTCTCATCTAAAGCAACCGAGGATGTCACCTTGTTGTCTGGGAAACATGGAACATTAATGATATAAATTGAAAAAAGGTAAATGATTAAAACTGGCTATTAGAACCAGCGCAAACAACGAATGATAAACAAAATTAAAGTGGGGCAAAATGTCACATACCCACTCCATGAGATTACCATCCGCTTCCATACTAGATGTTTCCCAAGACTAAGTAGGTCATTCCACTAGTGTCCACATCCTCATATCACAGTAGAATTCATCATCGTATCCACATACAACCTTCATTGGTCATACCCTTATGTAAAGAAAAAAAAATGAAGCTCGAAAGCCTTTTTACTAGTCAACAGTTTAAAGATTTTGAAGCATGTATTTAAAATGTAGATTCTCATACCAATATCCCTGATTTCTTTGAAACTCTATTCAAATACATTGCTTCCTCCAAAAACTTTACAAATCGTGGATCGTCATAATTCAAGTCATCAATTAAACAAAGTTCTATCATCTCTAGAGCAAGGGTGCTTTGAAGAAAGAAACCTAATACACTAATTTCCCTATCACGAAATTCAATTATGTATACATAAACCTATGTATGCAGAGATGAGAGAGTGGGGATCTGAGACGTCGAGGTATGGGATATTTTGAAAATTCCTGCATTGCATTTTAAAATTAGAATAAGCCAACTCTGCACTCATTTACGAGATAAAAGACATAAATATTCATTGTGAACATCATGGAAAAAAACCATGGAAGAATTTTATAGTCTTTTCACATCTTATAGCAGGTTAACTTTTTAAATTTAGGTAGTGCATATTTTCATTAAAGAATAGATATGAAACAAAGTTGTTACTTGGTTTTGTTTCATATCTATTGGATATACTAAATCTACAAACAAGACATAATAATGAACTAAAACATAATAGTCAACCTAAGCTACATCAATATATGCTTTGTATAATTTTTTTTTTGCTATACCTGTCAACTAAGTAGCAAATGAAAACATTCTTAAACATTGAAACATGTTGTTTGTTACACATGTAAAACAAAAGAAGAAATTTTGTTTTTACCAAGATAAAGTTGTCACCCATTAACAAACATTGGAGATTAGGAAGCCTCTCGAACAACAAATTTAGAAGACATGTTTCTTTAAGAAAAGGCACAACACATATAACTAGCTCCTTTAATGATTTAAAGCTCCCCATCATTTCAATCAATATGTCCACAAAGAAATTGTATGCATTATTGGGATATGAGTCCATTTCCAGTATGGTCAAATTACTTCCATGTTGCATATTGAGTCTCAAGATAGAGCATGAAAGCTCTTGAAATGATATCCCATTCACTCTCAAATATTTTATCATGTATGCCCCTGCATACACATATAAGACAACCTGCGCTTACAATGGTTTATATTTTATCCACATGCAACTTACATTTACACAAGTTTCATTGTAAAGTGTTGAAAGTAACAATAAATCTAGACTTACATGGTTATAGTTTGAAGCAATGCAATCGGAGAGCTTTTGTCCATATCTAGTGGTTGTTTGACACAAATTCAGTGATTCCTCTACCGAGGACCACAAACGCAGGGAGTGCACAACAGTTTGAATACTGAGGATTAAATATTCTTTATGGTTTGGCTAGTTGAATGGGGTGTCCGATCAAATTGGATGAGCATACAAATAAGCTTCAAAAGGGGTCCTATGCAAGTGCTTTTAAATGATATCCCTTGGAACCTTCAACATAGTACTCAGTATCATCATACAAAGGACCACCCAAAAAGAAACCATCTAATCCTGTCGAACTTTGAATAACCAAGTCACCCTTTTTCAGAAGACCATTTGTTATGCTCTTGACCTGCGAGAAGATGCTAGAATACCAAATATACGAAGAAACATAACCCAGAACAAAGAAAAAAATCATAAATAACAACATGTATTTTATTATTTAGAGATGAAAGCAATGTTCACTTTTCTCTTCGAGGGAGCAACCTCCAATAGAGCAGAGCTCGATTACAAAATAAGACACGATGCCTTCAGTGGGGAGTTTCTTCCTTTATATAGGATTCATACATGCAATACCATGGGTCGGTACCATGGTTCTCTTAACACCATCTATCTAATACCATGGCCCATTTGCAACTAACTGTGGTCCCTTTCTTTAAATGTGGGTCAACCACTTACACTTATCAATATGGGCTATATTGACTCTTTAACTAACTATAACTATGACTGGATCCTATTACATAAATAACAGGGTTAGGGTTGGACCCTAACATTCCCTCCCCCATAAAAATAACCTTGTCCTCAAGGCTAAAGCTGTGGAATCTACCAAAGTATAGTGGCTAGTTGTTGGCTTATTGGGGCCTGACCCAAGTTCAAAAGTGTTTTAGATAAACAAATCTTGAAACTACTGGCCCTTTCGGCAACAGTCCATGGAGCGTGGACTGAGGTCTCACCTAAGGTAGTATGGGAGGGTGTTGGAACTAGGTTTCCACACCCTAGGGATGTCTTGATGAGGTCTGGAGCATTCGTGGACCGATCTTCCACACTTGTACTACTTTGCATAGCTATCTCACCTTCGCATAGCCCTAGTACTAACCGCGAAGAGGCACTGTATAGATCCCTTATCCTTAGTATGTTTTTATTATAGATCTGACTTAATTCAGTAGTTTTTATCAATCATTTAATATTAGTAACTAGTGCATGCAAACATAAACCTTAAAGAGATTCATAAAATCATATCAGAAGAATAACCACATAGATATATCAGCAGATGCACAATATTTCATAAACACTTATCTTTTATTAATCTTATGTTCTAGTACATTCGAATTCCACCCTGTGCACTCAGCTGTAAGGGTCCGTTCACACAACTGCGGACTCTACCAGGCCTCTGCGCACTCAGCTGTAGAGCCTCTTCTACTATTACAACCCTCGACTTGGACTTCCAGACTCAAAGAAAATATCGTAGTTAACAACCCATAACACTTCAGATCCAATCTAAAACTTAAAACTACCTTCTACACCTAGAGCCTCGCTCTATTTATACATTCCCATGGTCCACAGACCATGGGTAGGCCAACACATTCTATATTAGATTACAATATTTTAGGGCAGACTACCCTTTGACTTGACTCATTACAACTCATGCTCCGCGCACTTCGCGGAGCCTTTACAATACCAACACCTACAATTGTGGGCTTTAAGCATCAAAACCGTTACGCAGGGGATCCACTACCCAACAGGCTCCCAAAACAAACATCGTGACTCGTCCCAAGTCACTTGGCTAGTGTGGCGATCTTTGCTTAGAGTCCATCCAACAACCTCTGCACTTTGCGGATGTCTGCCACACATTCTTCTACTATCTATTGTATCAATTGTGTGCAACTCTCTAATGCATCATTATCAGATGCACCCTCTTTCCTTTTCACATATGTGTCCTGCATCTGGGCCATCTTCTCCTCGATCATGGTGGTGACCGTGAATGCTTCCTCGAGCCAAGGCTAGATGCGTGCTTTAAGCCTTACTTCTTTCTAATGTGCGGTGTCCACCTGTTCTTTCAAAGCCTGGGCCTCCCTTATCTTGGCCAATCACTGAGTAAGGGTGACCGTCTGCACGATCCATCGTCATAGGCCTGCTGCAATTCCAACACTTCCTATCTCTAACTGCTATAGCGTTGGGTCCTCCTGTATTGAGGTGAGTGTTAAGAGGAACTTGTCCAACAATCCCATGCAGTCGTGTACAACATGATCTATGTCTTTCAACCCCGATTGAATGGCATTGTAGCACTGCTCTTTGACTTCCATGGGTTTAGAAGACTATGCCTTCAGTTGCAACTCTGCGATTTGCAAGTTTAGCTTCAACTAAACCTTTGTAGCCTCCTCCTGGGTTCTGTTTACTCCAGCTGTCAGTTGATGAATCTTTTCTGTGGTGGGGAGTGCCACTGGCACGACCAACTCTGGAATGCTACTACAGGCCTCCCCCACTTCCTGTTCTAATCCCTGGTTTTGAGTGACCATGCTGTCACACTGCAGGCTAAGCTATTCTAAATTTACCTTCTTCTCACTCAAGACTTGGAGAGCGCGGCCCTCCCTGGCACGAAGCTCAGCAGTGACTCCATCTTGCAGCTAGTATAGGGTTTCTTTAGGAATGGCGGCCAAATTCAATGCCCAACGCCACATGTCACCTTTGGCTTCTGCTAAGACGATGCCTTTTGGTAACGCCAAAGTGTTCATTGTGCGTGTGCACAACATCTACTCAGCTTCAGTTATACCTTCTGCAAGGTGTGGTGTCATCATTCCTAGGGGTTGCACCTGTAATGCCCGCAATTGTGCTCTGAGTGCCCCCAACATTGTTGTCTACTCTGTCATCAGCTCTTCTAGAGCATCCTTAGTGACATCGCGAACTGGTTTACTACTGCCAATAAGATCTCCCTCTACGGTCTTCATTTTCTTTGTATTTTTGGGCACGAGTGGTTGTTCCTGGATGTGCAGCCTCTTGAGTTGGGTCAAGTTTGTTGTAAGGTCCATGAATTCTTGTGTCTCCACTTCCCCCTGTATGTCCTGCCCCATGGATATTTCTTGGCCTTCCTCGATCTCCTTAATGGGTGCTATTGTGGTTTGTACCATATGCTCTAGTGTTGTTGCCTCAGTCGCCTTCCGTTGTGTGGCCTCTTCCTATTCCTGGTGCTTTCTTTCCGCCAGCTTCACGATGCGCAGCATGGTCACCCTCTTTCTCTGCCATGCCACGATCTTTTCCAGTTCCACCAATTCATGGGTGCACCATTCTAGAGACCATGATGCCATTAATTCGAAGATTTCATCATCTGTGGAAATGAACAACAACTTTTCCCATGCCCGGGCTGGATCCTTGCGTGCCCAGATGTACAAGTTATGCGTACCCACCTTGAATTCTGCTACGCTCTGTAAACTGTTACATACTGTCGGGGACAAGTGTAGCCTACGGTTGATCCATGTTTGTAAGGTCACCTCTATGAATGCCCAAAACACTTTTATCTCCTGAATCCTCGTTGCGTCTTTGGTTGCCCAGAGTGAGGTGTGCCTCATGGCCTTGGGTAGGTTCCTTTCAATGGTGGGAAACTGGCTATCTGTTGGCACCTCCTCGGCAATCAACAGGATGGATAAGAGTAACCACACGTAGTGGAAGGTCTTACCTGGGTCCTCGGCTTCTCTACAATTCATCAAAAATTCATCACAGAGAAATTGTGCCAGTTGAACTAGACCCCTTCTGCACCTTGCTTCGCCAATGCTATTACAGATGCTAGCACTTCGTCTGCACGACATTTCTTCATGAGCTTGCTGGCCAGAAGCTGAGTGGCGATGTGGACCCCTCGGTCCTTGATGCATGCTATTACATACCCTTTCTTCCTTTTCTCTAGCTTATTTTTTGCCTTCATAGGTTCCATGAGGCCCAAGTCGCTGCTCTTTCTTGCGATGTCTGCGAGATTGCTTCCTTTAATGGGCAGCCGTGAAATTCAGTGAATTAAGTTGGCCGTGATGGGAATCGGCTACTCTAGCCAAAGATACCCATCATGTACTACAAACAGTAGCTGCTGGATGACAAAAATTGTGATAGGCACGCGGTGGTAGTGGGGTATTCCCCATAGATGGAGTAACCCAGCCTTCTCCACACTATGCAATCATTTCTACTGTAGTAATTTCTCTGCGGCCAATTGTGGGAACTTCTCACTATCCATGAGGTCTCAGTCTTCAAATTTTATATTTGGTACCCATCCTAGCGGTGGACTGTCAAACCTTATTTCATTTAGAAGAAGCGGGGTCTGGAGTGCACTCTTCGTGGCCTCCAGGTCCTTCGGTATCTTGGCTGTCCCTTTCCACGGGGGAGTGTAGGGGGTAACTCTATCACTGAAGTTACTTGGGAGACATTTTCTGCCTCATCGTCATGTGCCTCAACTTGGGTTATCAGGGCTTGCAAATCTTCCTCCTCCTCCTCTGTTTCAACGATGACAGCTTTTTCCTTCTCTGTCATTGACAATTTACTAACTCTTGGGTTCCGTGGTGATACCGGGACTAGCACCATTGGCTATTTGTTTTTCTATGGTCGTGGCATGTGTGTGGAATTCAGTACCTCTGGTGTGCCTGCTGCCTCTCTAGGCTCCTCTTGGGTCACCCAGGGTTCTGGGGTAACTTCCATGAATCGCACTTTGGTTCTTGACATTGTGTCTATACTGGATTCGCTTGATTGCATACTCATCTGTGGCAAGGTAGCTTGGTGCTCGCTGCTCTGTATTGGCTCAAATATCAAACAACCAAGTGTTGGTTTGAAACTACCCCGTGGAATTTTATAGTAACATTTGGATTTCAAATCGTCCATTCCATCCATTTCTGAGTCATCAGTACCTTCTTGGCGGCAAATCATCCCGAATCTAGCTCGTAATTCCTGTCTTAATGGACCACCACCCGCTCCTTTCTACCTTAAATTATCCCTCTTGTCATGAACAGTGACATCAATGGTCACCTCCTAGCCTACCTGCGTAGCAACGCAACACCTTATGCATGACCACAAGCCCTATGACAGATAGGCCCTACACGGAACCTCCTTTCCACGCAGCTCTCCTATGGACTTTTTTATAGTCCCGCGCCTTTTATCAACTACTTGGAGCACTGAGACTGTGCTTCCTACAAATAGTTAGGTAGTCCCACCCCTGGTGCGAGGCTTCGATTTTATTGCTAGCCCAGGCTGCGGGCACCCTTCACGTACCCTTGCATCCGGTAGTGCGTCGCGTTCCTCTTTGTATGGTATGCTTCATTGTTTAGTAAGGTGTGGTTGCAGCCATGATAGCAGGGTCGTAACTTTTTCTAATGCAGTATTAGGGCTGGCTAGACTCGATCTCATCATACGTAGCTTCTCGCGGCCCACTTGCATGACTTCGGTTTCTAGTTTTCTGATTTCTTCGTCCAATGTCATACTTCTCTTCCTCAGTTGTGCCCACTCATCATTGAGTTCATGAAGTTTCATGCTTCCTTGCCGAAGGTCTTTTTGCAACTGCCTAATTCCTTTACCCAAGTCTTCACATCATGTCCCTACTATGGGAGCCATGGTTTGGGGGTTCATCTCTCTCCTCCTGGTTTCCTCTCTTCTTGTCACTATTGAGATCATTTCCATGCTCCGTTTTTTGCCTATGGTCCTATAGGCCCATCGAACTACTGGCGCGTGCAGGTCCCAATCTGTTCATCCCGCCTAGTAAACTCTATTCCTGATCCCGCGTAGTGTTGTGAATGCTCCGTTGTGGGGTATTTGCGGCGTGTGTCACTCTTTCTGCTGCCTTGGGTTTTCATTTTTTATCCTTAGCTTGGGATGTGCCTGCGCAGAACACAACTGCACCCATCGACACAGGTGGGCATGCAAACTGCTTTTCCCTAGCTTCCTGGCTCGCATTTGATGCTGGGGACTTCCAAACCATAAGTGCATCCTTCTTATGCATTCGTGTCAGCTCCCAATATTCTTCTAGTGTGTCTACCACCGTTGTACAGGTGTTGCGTGCAACGCCCATTCCATTGCACCATACCACTGTTGTTTTGGTATTGACCTTTCAACTTCATCTAAGAATTCATCCATGACTATTTCCCCATCATATGTTGGCAGTTCCCTTGCTCTATTCGTTACGCACCACAGTGATCTAATCATCATGTTGGAATTTACTGTTGTTACTTCATGCAACCAGTTCTACCAGCATTCTATTTCTTCATCTAAATCCGAGGTATAGGAACTGTCACTCTCCCATGAGATTCTCCCATCTTTCGTCGGGTTCACCTGATCCTGGTCTTGTGCCATTATCTAGTAAATGCAATCCAGCTCATCGTCGCTGTCATCCTCATGCATAGGTTCAATTTAGTGTGCTCCTTTGGCTGGATCTAGCAGAACTATTATGTGTAGGGACTTTCTCTCGAAAGTCATTTTCTTCTTCTTCAGGTTGATGACTCCATTCATATCCATGGCCCAATCTATCCCTAACAATGTTGGGTAAGGGTTACTATCATCCACAATCTCTATTACCTCAAAGTCCATCTGCATGCTCGCACCTATCCACTATTACCCCTTGCAATCTTCCCATGGGAACGATCTTTTTTTGGTTCACCATCCATAATTGAATAGGAGACCACTGTAACACGGGCCTCCCCATGCGTTCCCATGTCTGCTTTGGTAACACGTTTGCATTTGGACCTAGGTCTAGGATTACCTGATCCATCTCATATTCACCAATTTAATCTGTTAACCGCATTTCCCTCCTAGTGCGCAAAGCATGCTTCTCCATCTTTCGAACTATGTGCAGTTCCTCTAACCTTGCGCACTTAGTGATCAACTCTTGTAGTGTTTTAACTGCCTTATTATCTCATAGCAGCTTCGTGCATGTCTCTAAAAAGGTACTTAGCATAGACGGATCCATTCCCGATTCTGGTTGATCCTTACTGCCTGAAGTAGAGGCCTCCTTGAAGCTCTTCTTAGCTTCCATAAATGTTTCCCTTGTGCGTTCCAAGTCAAACTCAGGTTTCTTCATAGGAGCCTTAAGAACCCATGTATCATCCTCGGGTTTCTTTCCCTTATATTCCCCTATGGTTGCGTTACTTCTAAGTGCCATGTACACATTGGGGTCTTCTTCGTATGGTTCAGACCTCATCATTTGGATATTCTGAGTTGGAGTAGGATGTAGTACCCCTTTCTCGCGCATCTGTAAGATCAACGTTGGACAATATATTGCTTCATGATCAAACTAATAACAATACGGACAACATGTTCTAGTCGGATTCACACGTTCACATGCGTAGTGCCCAGGTCCTCCGCAGTTATAGCATATTAACTGTCCTCACCCTCGTTCGGGCCGCATTCCTCCTCATCCTCGACCTTGCCCTTGAAATCCACTGTACGCTATTACTGCGGCTGGATCCTAACCTCGTGCCTCGATTTGAATCCTATAGGCAGGTGTTTGATCCATCAACAATTCATAACTTCAACAGTTTCACTCATCTTGGCCCACTGATCTATAGAAATTACAAAATAGTTGCTGCAGAGTTTGTGTGTACTTCTGCAACAGGTGACAGTTGTCTGTCACATTCTTTCCTCCCATCTGACAGATCGCACACCAGAGTGTGGGTGCCACACTTGACCCTACCTGAGCCTCTAGTCTCATTGGTCGCCCTCCCGCCAAGTAGTTCATGAATATCAGACAGGGATCCTTATCGTGGCCCTGGCCTTTACATTTTATGCACCACACTTCTTCGTGCGCTTTCGGCCAGGGTGCCCTATCTTGCTTCAAACTCTATATCTCCAAGCATAGATTTTGTAGCTACACGTGGATTTGTTGGACTCACAACCCTAGATCCTGTATCGGTGTTTCATGCAACCTCATCACCATTTCCAATTCTTTTCCCTGGGTTGAGAGCTTCTGCTATGACAGCGCTGTCCTCAGGTGTGGTGTAAAAGACGCCACAAACCATGCACAGTGTTGCACATCTATCAATGTCATATTAGCCTCATGGATCATACTTTTCAGCCTCTGATCTAGATCCTAGGGGGTTTCGGCTGGAAGCATCGCGATCTCCTTAAATATAATGATCAACAATGTTTCTAATTTCGGTCGGCTAAATTCTCTGTTCAGCACGTTCTGAATCTCTGTTATTCCTGCATTGGATGATCATTCGAGTGCTTGATATACCATGTCAGCGTGCGATCCTACAGTGCACTTACCAATGTGGCCTTCTTAATGTTGTCATCCATAACCCCATGTGCTTCCCACACTACTCTTTCTACAAACCAAAACTGATCTAGATCTTCATTCCCTACTCCTCTTAATACAAGAAGCTTCATCGTGCTTGCCATGCTAAACTATTGGTTTGGTGGAGGTGGTGTGGGCAAAGACGGAGGTGAAGGAGGTGACGTGAGTGGTGGAATTAGTGGGGATGATAATTGCGGAATACGTTGCCTTATCAAACTGACCACACTCCTCAAAGAAACAAAAGCACATTCTTCCTTGCTCACTCACGGAGGTGAAATTAAAGGACTGTTTCCCAACCCTTCAATACCATTGTAGACCTTTCCGCTCCATGTCGTTCCACTCATTAATGTATTCGCATCACTCATTTTTCACATAACAACATCTTAATCTGGGTATTCAAAGATTTGATGTACTTACCTCGCGGTCCCTTGAGAAAACATATTTCTGCTTCACTATAGCTTACAGTCGTGTCTATCGCAAATTCAGTGATAAACCCTCCTATTATCCGATCAAGTCAATGGTCTATGACCCACGCAATCTTATCTGCAGATGCATCTAGTCTACGCATTGACTCTGGAGTCCACACTATTGGTAGATCAAGCTTGCACCTTCCCTGGCTGTCGGCTAGCCTCACAATCCAATCATACAGCTCTGAAGAGAAGGTTGTGAAGAAGATCTCCTAGATTTCCATATATATGTAGTGATCTAGCCACCTCTTCTTGGATATATCCGGGGTTTTGTTTTCCTATATTACGAACTTGTGAAGCTTCTGATCCAACCAATCTTCAATTTCCTTCGTCGAAGGGTTCTAGTGTTCCGACATCCAACATCTCTTAGGCAGAGCCCAGTCCCAACAACAGAACCATTTGTTGGATTATTAGGGCCTAACCCAGGTTCAAAAGTCTTTTAGCCAAACAAATCCCAAAACTACCAGCCATTTTGGCAACAGTCCGCTGAGCGTGGATTGAGGTCTCACTCGAGGTAGTATGGGAGGGTGTTGGAACTAGGTTTGCACACCCTAGGGATGTTTTGATGAGGTCTGGATCATTTGCGGACTGATCTTCCACACTTGTACTGCTTCACATAGCTATCCAACCTTCACATAGCCCTAGTACCGAGCATGAAGAGGCGCTATCTACATCCCTTATCCTTAGTATTTTTTTATTATAGATTTCACTTAATTCAGTAGTTTTTATCAGTCATTCAATATTTGTAACTAGTGCGTGCAAACATAAAACTTAACGAGTTGCATAAACCCATATCAGAAGAATAACCACACAGATCTACGAGCAGATGCACAATATTTCAGAAACACTTATCTTTTATTAATCTTCTATTCTAGTACATTCCAATTCCACCCTGTGCACTCAGCTATAGGGGTCCGCACACATAGCTACAAACTCTACCAGGCCTCTACGCATTCAGTTGCACAACCTCTTCTACTACTACAACCCTCGAATCAGACTTCCAGACTCAAAGTGAATATCGCAGTTAACAAACCATAACACTTCAGATCTGATCTAAAACTTAAAACTGCCTTCTACACCTAGAGCCTCTCTCTATTTATACATTCCCATGGTCCACAGACCATGGGTAGGTCGAGACATTCTATATTAGATTACAATATTTTAGGGCAGAATAACCTTTGACTTGACTCATTACAACTCACACTCTGCACACTTCGCAGAGCCTTTACAATACCAATACCCAAAATTGTGGGCTTTAAGCCCCAAAACCATTACGCGAGGGATCCACTGCCTGACACTGGTTCCCACGTCGCATCTTCAAGGGAGGTGTCTTTCCACTTGATGAGGACTTCCTTTAAATAATTAATCCATACAGGTGATGATGGTTTTAGATAGAGGAGGAATGACCTATTACAGAGTTTTGTGAACCCAACATTTTAGACTGCCAAGTGAGTCCATCATTAGGGGATGCGACAATAGATATTCTTCAACCTTAATGATGTATCCATGAGCTATGTTTAGGGTATATATATAGGTTATTAAGGAATAATGTGAGAAATTAGGTCGACCATTTTTTATTTATTTATTTATTATTGTATTTATTTATTTAATTATATATATAATAATGGTCATTATTTATTTATTTATTATTTATTATTATTATTATAATTTTTTCCAAATATCCTATATTATTATTTCTAAAATATTACTAGTATTATTATATTATTAATATTAATTTATTTATTATGTGTTTAATTAGCTAATTATTAAGTTATATAGGTGGATTAATTAATTAATTTAATAAATAGGTTAAAGGGATAAATAGGTTACTTAATTAATTTTATGTTTTATAGGTTTAATTATTATGTTTACTAATTTATTTATATATAAAATTAATTATTTTGAATAATGATTTACTTAATTTATTAATGTGTTAAATTATTTATTTATTTATTTAATTGTTTTATTTATTATTATTTTTATTAATTATTGTTTATTTATTTAATTTTATTTATTCTTTATTTTTCTTTATTTTTAATTTAATTTAATTTTTTTATTAAAAGAGTTATTAAATAATATTTATTTATTTAATTATATTATTTTATATATTTTATTTTTTATTATGTTTACTGATTTATTAATTTGATTAATTAAATATTAATTGATGAGATACAAATTAATTAGTTAATTTTATTATTTATTGATTTATATTATATTTATTACTTTTTATGTAAAATTATATCAATCACTTAACTACTATATTTGATTTAATTAATAAAAATTAACTTAATTTTAATATTTACTAATATTTATTTATTTTCTTATCAATTAAAGTATTTATATTTGGTTAGTTGGTTATATTTAATTGATTTTATTTATTCAATAAATTAATTTAATTAAATAATTAATCTTAAAGGATTGGTGAGATATTTTTATAGTATTATCTATAATTCCTAGGGTTAATTTTTAATTGTTTAAAATTACAACTATATGTATTTTATTAGTTGTGTTTTAATGTTATCAAGTTTTATGAGAAGTAATCTATTACTGATTTATGTTTAAATTAGTCCAATGATTTAATGTTTAAGGAGGATGATTAAGGTAAAATTTTATACTGATTTTTAAGAGAGGAGGGAAGGTTAATATAAGGGGTAAGAGCTGATTATTGTTTTTTTAAGATTTCAAGTAAATGTTTCCAGGTGTTATTTAGTTTTAATCCATCATCCCGGTTAAAGTTGTTTTTCCTTTTTTCTATTTCAATGGCTTCTTTAATTTTCCTTTTAAGATAGTGTTCTTCTTTTTTAACAAGTTTGGCTTCTTCCATGCAGATGTAATGAGAGGAAGAGTGAACATGTTCTGCTAAGGTTGATTTAGAAATTCTTTCTGTTCTTAAGTTAGCAGTGTGTTCTTTAATTCTAACATTAAGAGACTTACCTGTTTCACCTATGTATTCCTTACCGCATGAGAAAGGAACCACATAAAAACCTTTCTAAAGGTTAGGGTTTATGGGATCTTTAACTGAGTTGAATAATTGTCTGATGGTGTTATCAGGGGTAAATGCTACATTAATGTTATGTTTATTGAGAACTTTAGTAATTTTATCTATGGTACCTTTTATGTATGGAAGGGAGACCTTAGGAGTTGATAAATTTTGATCATTAATATTATTGTTATTTTTCTTTAGGGATAGTTGCATGGCTTTCTTGATGGTATTTCTATTATAGCAATTTAGCTCAAACACTTTGTGAAGATGGTTGATTTCATCATTTAAATGGTTAGGATCAGATATTCTGACGACCGTAGTGGTTAAGGTGCTAATGATGCCTATCTTCTGTTTAGGGTGGTGATGGGAATTTTCATGTAGATATCTTTCTGTATGAGTTTTCTTTCTATAGACCTGGAAACCAAGAGACCCTTCTCTTTTAGTTAGAAGGACATCATGAAAGCAAAGCTGGTTGTTGTTCTCAATTTCAATGGTGAATTTTATATGGTCAGAGAGGCTATTTAAGTGATTGAGGAATAGGTCAAGTTTTTCTTTTCCATGACTCCACTTAGAAAATATGTCATCTACAAACCTTTTCCATTCTTCAGGGGTGTATGGAAATGACCTAAGAGCCTTCCGTTCAAAGTGCTCCATAAAGATGTTGGCAATTATGGGGGATAGAGGAGAACCCATAGCCACAACATGTGTTTGTTCATAAATTATTCCTTTGAAACTGAAGTACGAAGATTTAAAGCATAGTTCCAAAAGATCCATAGTTTCTTTATCAATGAGGCTTCTCATGATCTCAATAGCTTCATCAATAAGAATCATGGTATAAAGGGATACAATATCAAAGCTAACCATAAGATCTTCATCTTTCATTTCGATGTTATTAATCCATTGAACAAAAGAATAGGAGTCTTTAATATAAGAAGGGGTATTACTAGACAAGGGTCTAAGTTTTTTGGCAAGGTGTTTTGCCAGCAGGTAAGTAGGGGAACCTATGGTGTTAACTATAGGTCTGAGAGGTTTGTTAGGTTTATGAACTTTAGGAGCCCCATAAATTCTAGGAATAATGGAACTATTAGGGATGATTTTCTTTCTTGTGACATCATCTAAGGATGATTCTTTGATTTTCTTAATTACTTCGCGCATGATTTTCTCACTGGGATCTTTGTTAATTATTTTATAGCATCCACTATTATTTAGATGATCTTCAATTTTATTGTCATAATCACTTCTGTTCATGATTACAGTTGCGTTGCCCTTGTCAGCCTTTAGGATGACTATGTTTTTATTTTTTCTTAGGTTGTTTAAAGATCTTTTTTCTTCTATGGAAATGTTAGATATAGGAGGTTTAGCAGTTCTCAGAATTTTTGTAATATCTTGTCTGATTTCTTCACTTTTTGCTATATCTAATTTTTTAATGGCTACTTCGATATTACTGATAACCTCTTCTACAGGAATTTTATTAGGGGTTATGGCAAAATTCAACCGTTTTTTCAAGATGGATTCAGTTGCATGATCTAGGATGATGTCTGATAAGTTAATGACCTGGGCTTTGTCAGATGTCATGATTAGATTGGGATGAGGGTTTTGAGTTTTTAAGCTGATATATGGGATGTTTGACAAGTTTCTAGATTTATCCACGTTATTATTTATATCAGCGCTATTATCATTCGGAGAAAATTCACTATGCAACCGCACAGATGTCGTTATCGCGTGTCGAGGACCTGTTCAGGTTGGAGCTAGATTGAACCTTCTTCATCCAATTTAGGTAGACTAGTTTGAATTCTGCAATTGTTCCCCACCACTTTCTTGAGGCATGATACATGGAAGACGCAATGGATTTTTGTAGTGGGTGGCAAGGCGAGGTTGTAGGCTACTTCTCCAACACACTGAAGTATTTGATAAGGTCCGTATAATTTTGGAGATAATTTCTAATGGCCCTTGTCTTTGAGTGATGCTTGCTTCTATGGTTGCAGCCTCAAGAATACCTGATCCCCTTCTTGAAATGTGTGCTTTGAATGATGCTGGTCTGCCTATTGCTTCATGTGATTCTGAACTTGATGGAGATTATCTTTGAGATGGGAAAGCATGGTTGCATGATTCTGTAGGAGATGATCCAATGCTTGCACCTTAGAGCATCCTGGGATATAAGAAGTAGGTGAAAGGGGGAATTTACCATAAACTACTTCATATGTAGTCATCTTGGTGGTAGAATGATAGATAGTATTATACCACCATTTAGCTAGAGGTAACCACTGTACCCATTGATGTTTTTTTCTGAAGTGAATCACCTGAGATAGGTCTCCAAACATTTGTTGATTGCTTCAGTTTGACCATCAGTTTGGGGATGATAGGAAGTACTTAGTTGGATTTGGGTGCCTTGTAGCTTGAAAAGTTCTTGCCAAAAGTTACTGGTAAAGATCGGGTCACGACCAGACACAATGGAAGTGGGCATGCCATGCAGTTTGAAGATCTGGTCCATGAAAGATTGAGCCACCAAAGTGGGGGTAAATGGGTGGGGTAGGGTGCAAAAATGAGTATACTTAGAAAGTTTGTCCACAACCACCATGATGACTGACTTGTTTCCAGACTTCGGAAGACCAGTAATCAAATCCATAGAAACATCCATCCAAATTGAAGTAGGGATGGGCAATGGTTGTAAAATGTCTAGGGACTTGACTGTTTCTCCTTTGTGGCATTGAAACACATCACATTAAGCTACAAAATTAATAATGTCAGTTTTCATGCTTGTCCAAAAGAAGGAACGATGAATGCGAGCATAAGTCTTTTGAAAGCCTGCATGGCCTGCAGTGGGAGATGAGTGCAACTCTACCAAAATGCATGTTTTGAGGGTGGATGTTAGTGATATCACTACTCTATCCTTGTAGCAAAGAATCTCATCCTTCCAAGAATAGCCCACTATGGAATTAGGATCTACTCGCAAGTTATTAATGAGTTTGGAGAGAGAAGGATGTGAAAACCATTCCTTGTGGGCTTCTTCAATCCAACTTGGAATGGGAAGAGAGATTGTGAGTAGGGCGTTGTCCTCCTCAAATTGGCGTGATAAAGCATCCGTTACTACATTTTCATGCCCTTTCTTGTAAATTATATCATAATCATATCCCAACATTTTGGCTAGCCATTTATTTTGTTGTGGTGAGGATAGCCATTGCTCCAAAAAATATTTGAGACATTGATGGTCTGTGCATATTTGGAAACGTCACCCCAATAAGTATGGTTGCCAGGTATCTACTACATGTAAGATGGCCATCGTCTCCTTCTCATAGGTAGATTGTCCCAGATGTTTCCCACTTAGTTGTTGGTTGGTGAAAGGCAAGGGTTGACCTTCCTGCATTAAAATAAGCCCAATACCCGTACCTAAAGCATCACATTCAATCACAAAAAATTTGGTGAATTTGGGTAGTTCCAATACTATAGTGGAACACATGGCCTGTCTAAGAGCCATAAATGCCTATTGTGCTTCATCAATCCAGAGGAATGAATTTTTCTTGAGAATGTGAGTGAGGGGTCTAGCAATGAGACCATAATTGTGGACAAATTTGTGATAGTAGCCAGTGATACCCAAGAATCCTCTCAAACTCTTCAAGGTCTTTGGTTGGGGCCAATCCTGCATTGCCTGGATTTTTTTGGAATCCACCATGACACCTTCACGCCCCACAATGTGGCTCAAATAATCAACTTCTTACATGCCAAAAGAGAACTTGGGCAATTTGAAAAATAATTTATGCTTCCGAAGCAGTTGCAAGAGTAGGTCTACATGTTGAAGATGTTTTCCCCATCTGAGGTTGTAGATGAGAATGTCATCAAAGAAAACGAGGACAAGTTTTCTGAGATATGGTTTGAGCAGGTGATTCATGAGGCTCTGAAAATTGGATGGGGCATTACAGAGACCAAATGGAATGACCAAGAATTCATAATGGCCTTTATGAGTTCAAAAAGCAGTCTTGGGAATGTCTACTTCTTTCATGTGTATTTGGTGATATCTCAAGTGAAGATCTAGTTTAGTAAAGAATTGAGCACCATTTAGTTCATCTAGCAAATCGTCAACAACCGGGATAGGGAATTTATCTTTGACCATGAGCTTGTTGAGGGCCTTGAAGTCTGGACACATGTGCCATTCCCTGTCTTTCTTGAGCACCATGACCAAAGGTGATGAGTAAGAATTGATGCTAAGATGAATGACACCAACTTCCAGGAGTTCCTTGTTGATTTTTTCAATTCCATTCTTTTGGGCGAAAGGGTATCTATATGGGCACACATTTGGTGGTGGTTCCCCTAGGACAAAAGTGATTCTATGATCATGTTCCCCTCTAGAGGGTGGAAGCTCTTTAGGTTTGTCAAAGACCTAGGGGTGGATTTTTAAGACCTATTGCATATGAGGATGAATATGAAGAGTAGTGGGCTCGATGGCCTGGATGGCATTAAATTGGGTGATAAATCCATGATGGACCTTTTTCAACAACTTTTCCATTCAATGCGAGCTGATGATAGAAGGAGTACCTACTTGGAGTCCACTGAGGGTATGCATGTGGTCATTCTGCTTAAAGCTCATATATAACTCCTAGAAATCCATTGTGATTGGGCCTAGTTTGCGGAGCCATTCCACACCCAAGATAATGTCACAACCACCCATGTTGATGGAAAACATGTGGGTCTTTAGGTGGTAATCTCACATTTTAAGTTTGATATTTTCACAGAGGAATTCACATTTCATTGAACCCCCATTAGCAATCTGGAATTGGAAATTAGAGACTGCTCTGACAAAAAAATGAACAACTTTGATGACTCTTTGATGGATAAAGTTATGTGTGCTACCACTATCAATCAATACTAATCTAAGGTGATGTTTAATAAAACCTTTGATTTTGAGAGTTTGCGGAGAATAAATGCCTGGTAAAGCATGGAGCAAGAGAACTGGTTCTTCTGGCGTAGCTGGGAGCTCATTGTCCTGCTATTTGTCCTCATCTTCCTCCTCTGGTCCCTCAAAGGGTGGGGCTTCCTCAGATGAATTGTGATCAGTAGTATCAATTTGAAAGAGTTTGGGTTCCTTTCATTTATATTTATCATCACAGTAGTAACACAATCCTCGCTTTCTTCTTTTAGCCATTTCTGTGGGGGACACCTTTTGAACCTTAAGTGTTTGGGTAGTGCCCTGTGCCTGGGTGGGGCATCCCTTAGCTATGAAATTTGGATGAGGTGAATGGGTAGCTAAAGCACGTCCCACTTCGATAGACTTTGTGTAGGCTTCCACCCATGTGGATGGGTGGTGCATCCAGACGTGGGCTTGGATGGCTTCTTTAAGACCACTTATAAAACATTCCAAGTAGAATTCATCTCCCAGACCTGCTATTTGGAAGGCCAATGTTTGAAAGGTTGTAATATAGTCATTTATTGTGCCTGTCTATCTGAGCTTAGTAAGATGAGCCAAAAAATTAGATTCACGGTCAAAGCACTCACAAATGGATTTTGAAAACACCTGCCAAGTAATTTTCCTTGGATAGCATTTCTAATCCCACTGCCACCATTACCATCTTTCTTGTTCCAAGTAAAGGCCTCCCACACATAGTTTAGTTTCATCATCTATGATGTTATTCAGAGTGAAATATTGGTCCATTTGTGCTACCCATATTTCCGAATTAGTGCCATCAAATTTGTACATGTCCAGCTTTGGTGGTCGAGGATGGGAATGTTGGGGATTTTCATGGAAGTGAAGATGATGGCTAGATTCTACTTGAAGGTGTTCATTAAAACCATATGCCTTCAATTGTAACGTCGACTTGCCACTTGTGACTATGTCTGCTAATTTCTATATCTGCTCCATTAAAGAAGCCAACTGTTTTCAATGGTCTTGAGCTTCTCATTGGCCATGGATTGAGCTCTCATTTCTACCATACATAGATTTGGGTCACTTGTCATCACTTTGAAAAAATTTGGGACAGCCAAAAAATTGAAGCTGACAAGAGAATGGTACCACCTTGCTCAGCTTGTCGTCCTGATTCTTATGGGCTAAGTCTCTTATAAGCATCTTGAAAAGGTCTCAGGTTCTCTTTTTTTTTACTCTGAAAGGAGTTTTACTCCCCACTTATCAATATTGTAGTGGAAAATTTCCATAAAATTTAATCCTACCCAAAGTCATGAGAAACTTGCCCCAGGGTATAGGAGCCACAAGCCTCCCTACAAAAATGGTCGGATCTATTTGCGAAACCTTCAACTACTGGATGTGATTTGGATTGCGACTATGATTAACCCCAGTTGCTAAATCTAAATGGTACTGTGGTGGTAGACCCTAAATTGGCAGATCTAATTGTTGCGGCGGCGACAAAACCCTTGCTATATCTAATCTGGAAAAGAAGATAATGGGTGATCTTTAGAGAGACGAGGGAACTATGGTCTCAAGGAGTGTCAGGTGCTACAGATTGCAAGTCCAATAGTAGTACTCGTCCCAATCTTTCAGTGCACTAACTAAGGAGGATCAATCATACCCTTAGCCATACTACCCGACTACCCTATCGTATGTGCAATTAATCTCCATGAGTGCTATTATTAGTGTACTTTAGCAGCAATATGGCCAACGGTTTATCTATGACAATGTTTGAGGTAAGCCTAGGGCCCTTCCAATACACCCATAGGGTACGTGGAAGATAGTTCATGTGCGGTTTTATCTAATGCGCTACTACTCGAAGGGGT
This sequence comes from Pinus taeda, assembly GCA_000404065.3. NCBI lineage: Eukaryota > Viridiplantae > Streptophyta > Pinopsida > Pinales > Pinaceae > Pinus > Pinus taeda. The sequence continues at coordinate 77,932 of APFE031554215.1, read as the reverse complement.
ACCCACAAGGGTTACAAGGGAGTCCAACAAGCATGACCACCTCTTGTATTTCCTGCGTGCATGCCTCCCCAAATCCGTAGGTTTATGTGCTCAATGACAGATCCCATGGTTTAAAGATGCCAGAACATGTCTCTAGCCAAAAACATTTTTGCAAAAAATGGAGATACCACTGACCCTGGAAAGCACTCTGATACTAATTATTATGCTCTTGACCTGTGAGAAGATGCCAAAATACCAAATATATGAAGAAACACAACCTAGAACACAAAACAAAATGAGAAATAACAGCATGTATTTTATTATTAAGAGATGAAAGCAATGTTCACTTGCCTCTTCAAGGGGACAACCTCCAATAGAGCAGAGCTCGCTTACAAAATAAGACACGATGCCCTCAATGGGGAGTATCTATCCTTTATATAGGATTCATACATGTAATACCATGGGTTAGTACCATGTTTCTCTTAATACCATCTATCTAATACCATGGCCCCATTACGACTAACTGTGGTCCCTTTCTTTAAATGTGGGTCAACCACTTACAATTATTAATATGGGCTTTATTGACTCTTTAACTAAATATAACTATGACTCAACCCTATTACATAAATAAGGGTGTTAGGGTTGGACCCTAACACCATTGCTATTGTCATTTTGAGCAATTATTTTAATGTCAACACTGGGATTGTTGGCAGTGCTGACCCTGAATATACTTTCCTAAGCATCCCACAAAATAAGGAATAGTAGGTTGGCACCCATAAGTTTTAACAACAATGTGTTGACTTCTTGGATAAAACGACCTTTGCAAAACTATTTTTCTCACTAGAATTCCTTTTATCTCTCAGAACAAAGAACATTTCATCTTCAAGAATGGCCCAATGAGTGTACTGATATACACCAATGTTGCTTGGTCGATTAGCACTTGAAACAAGTTTGACATTATTGATCATATCTATAAATGCACCCTCCTTTTTTCCATATGTCCACAATAATGCTTTGAGACAACTAATTTTCTTTGGGATAAGAACTTGAATCAACATGTATTTCACAACACAGTAGGTATTTTACACAAGTCAAAAATATAGGCCTATGGTTCAATACATTAAATTCTAATATAGACATTCCAAAGAAAATGCATGAGTTCAAGAAATGAAGCATGTGCACATGAGAAGCTTCTAAGAAGATTTGCTACCATCCTTTCTCAATCAAAAAATTCGTTGGTTCTTTGTTTGTTTGTATGATGTAAGAAGCCATGAGATGAGTAGACATTGTTGAAAATAGCAACAAGAAATGCTAAAAACAAAAATGCTAAAAATAGCATTACTATATATAGAATTTCAAGATATACTCCAACTCTATTGGAAATAGAAAAAAATAGAACTGATAAAAATAGCATTGCTATAAATAGCATTTTGGTATATATTCCAATTTTAATTTGTCCTTGAATTAAAATTGAGAATTAAAATTTGAATTTAGTCTCACTAGCTGTTTGAAAAATAATTAATTAATTCATCTTGAGTTAATTAGTTGGAGAAATTCAAACATGAAGTCTTTGTGAAGACATGCAACAGTTATCCATTTGATTGAGGAGGTTATCCCTTAATTAAGGAGATAAGGATGCATTGTATTTGAGTTGTAATTAGTTAGCTCAGTTAACCGAGTTAAGACTAGTTAAACTAGTTCCAAATAGTTGGAGGAACTAACTGTGAGTTTAGTCAGTTAATGAATGCATGCATGCAACTAGTGGTCTCCAGATAAATTAATATTCTCTCATAAGTAACTCATGCATGTCAATTCAAACAGAGACCCATTTGAGATTAAAGGAAGGGAAAAGGTACTCTTAGTTGGAGGAATTTTCCTATATAGGAAACTCATCCATGCAGAAGGAATTATCTCCTTCAGGATTGCATAGTTATATCACTGCTAATGATATTAATTGCCAAACTATCACATATGACATTTACATGTTCATAATAATGAGTCTTCATTTGTAGCACAAATATGTATGTATATTTTCATATATCTTGCAACTAATTTTGCATTACACATTTGTTTCCTTCAATAAAAGCACTATAATACATAAAATTATATATTATATAAATAACGCTCTTAGAACACTATACTCACGATGTTTCCTGCTCCACTCCCAACACTCTAGCAACCTTAGTTTTGATAGAGGTTCAAGGAGGCCACATGCATGTTATTTACCTCACAATGTTTAAGACCATGCTACTACAATTTGAAATTAGATCCAATCTCTCTCCTTATGAGTTTTCATGCATATGATACAAAACTTCCATCATTGAATTCAACACTAGTGGTTATGATATATGTTGAGAAAGGATCATATAACCTGATTTGGAAGTCTTGTAGATGTAATATCCTAAGCATCAAGGTATTTTATGTGTGAGGTGAGAATCACACAGGTTGCAGCTGGAGGACCTAGGAGAAACTGTGCAAGGAAATAGGAGGCTTGGAGGACTGAAGGAAGACATATGTGTTGTCTATTCTATCTATGAGAAACACTGAGGGATTGTACTGAGAGCTGGATAGCTTGTGAGCTAAAGCTTTGTGTTATCATAAGATATTTCCACGTATGATAATATAGATAGTGGGGTTTCTAGCTAAGGCTCTCCCTAGAGTATTCTTCTCTGTTCATGTGTGATTGCTTTCTCATTCTTAGTTATATGTGTTCTATTTGATCTTGCTCAAATTCGATTAAGCTTCTGCAAGTTTGTTGTAGAAGTAGATCTTGTATTTTGCTTTAGTATATTGCATAATCTATTGATCTACAGTGGGAATTTCTACATGGTATCAGAGCTAGATGATCCAAAGAGAAATTTCTACATGGTATAGGAGCCAAGTTTATTGGAGCAAAGGTGATCGAAGTAGTGAACAATATACGAAGAAGAAAATTTGAAGTAAAAAAAAAAAAAATGGGCTGTGAGTTTTCAGAGAAGATTAGAAATTTTTTGTGCAAAAATTTCAGAAACAAATAGAAGATCTGGATTCCTTGCAGAAAAAGAACCAAAAATAAAAAATTGGCTGAATCAGAGTTTGGATGAGGGAGAAATCGCTGATTTAAAATCAACTCTTTTTCCAGAAAAAATTGTGATGGTAGGAAATATGAAACAGATTGGTGTGCTAGCCAAGAACTTGTATGAACTTTAGGTACAAGATGCATGCAAAGCCTTGAGGAGCAAGGTGAATGTTGGAGGCTTGGTGGTTGAGAGGGAGAGTACATTACCTCTCAACATGAAGCGCCAAAAGAAGTTTTAGACAATTGTGGAGGAGCCACAATTGGTGAAGCAACTTTAGGAGGTTGTGGAGCAGCCATAACTGGAGAAATAGAGAGGAGACCGAGTGGAGGCATCCAGTCATGTAGAGACCTCTAGTAGGGGGAAATTTCAAGCCAAGTGGGCAGAGGGATCACATGCATCTATACCTCTAGGTGTGAGGTGGGGCGATGTGAAGTGATAGTCCTAAGAAGGGTGAAATAGGGGTAGGATCTTTGAGGTACCTAGCCTCTTTGATTAAACCTTGCTATGGGAGCCCTGATGAGGAGTAGTAGGACTAGCTGAGTGGGTAGAGACAGATGCAGATAGAGTGGCAGAGGGAGCTTCAGCATTAGAGGGTGTTTCTAGCCCAACAGGGAGGCCAGTTGGGAGATCAACTACTTACCTCTCAGTAACTGAGTTGCAGTGTAGTATTGGGTAGCACGATGCAACATGATGAGAGGGGTGCAGTGTAGATGCAGTGTTTGGAGATAGGACTAGTAGCAACATGGATGCAGCAGGAGGAATTAGTGTCATTTATGCAGTCAGTGATCAAAGTGACAGAGGCTAGAGTGGTCAGATACTGAAGAGCACAAAGGTGTAGAGTTTTCAGTCGACAGAGGCAATAACAGTTAGAGACTTTGATGACAGAGGCATCATTATGATTCAGGTTGGATATTTTTTGTGTTTCTAGAGTTGCTGGAGCAGCAACACTTGAGAGAAGTGTTGCACGGAGAACATTCCAAAGGTTCAGGATCGGGTTCGAGTTGAATGCCTTTCTTGTTGAGAGGGAGTGTTGAAAATAGCAACAAGAAATGTAAAAATAGAAATGCTAAAATAACATTGCGATAAATAGCATTTCAGGATATACTCCAACTCTGTTTGAAATAACGAAAAATATAAATGCTAAAAATAACATTCCTATAAATAGCATTTCGGGATATATTTCAATTTTAATTTGTCCTTGAATTAAAATTGAGAATTAAAATTTGAATTTAGTCTCACTAGCTGTTTGAAAAATAATTAATTAATTCATCTTGAGTTAATTAGTTGAGAAATTCAAACATGAAGGTCTTTGTGAAGACATGCAACAATTATCCCTTTGATTGAGGAAGTTATCCCTTAATTAAGGAGATAAGGATGAATTGCATTGAGTTGTAATTAGTTAGCTCAATTAACTGAGTTAAGTCTAGTTAAATTAGTTCCAAACAGTTGGAGGAACTAATTGTGAGTTCAATCAGTTAATGCATGCATGCATGCAACTAGTGTTCTCCAGTTAACTAAATATTCTCTCATAAATAACTCATGCATGTCAATTCAGATAGAGACCCAGTTGAGATTAAAGGAAGGGATAGTGTACTATCAATTGGAGGAATTTTCCTATATAGAAAACTTATCCATGTAGAAGGAATTATCTCCTTCAGGATTGTGCAGTTATTTCAGAGGTCAGTGTTGTGTGTGAGGTGAGAATCACACAGGTTTCCGCTGGAGGACCCAGGAGAAACTGCACAAGGAAATAGGAGGCTTGGAGGACTGAAGGAAGGCATATGTGTTGTCTATTCTGTCTATGAGCAGCAGTGAGGGATTGTACTAAGAGCTGGATAGCTTGTGGGCTAAATATTTTTGTAATCCTGAGATATTTCCACTTGTATGATAATACAAATAGTGGGGTTTTTAGCTGAGGCTTTCCCTAGAGTATTTTGTTGTGTTCATGTGTGATTTCTTTCTCATTCTTAGTTATATGTGTTCTATTTGATCTTGCTCAAGTTCGATTAAGCTTCCACAAGTTTTTTGTAGAAGTAGATCTTGTATTTTTTTAGTATATTTCATAATATATTGATCTACAATAGGAATTTCTAAAGACATAATACGCAACCAATAGCTTTTTTGGATAAGCACTATCTCTGAATGATCAGAAACACCAACATTGACATCAATAACCTTTCTCTCCCAACACCAATCATCATCCCAATCTAACAAATCAGATGAAGGTCCATGTTTTACCTCAAGACGCAATGCACCAGGTACGACTTTCTCAAATATGAAGTCACTACTCTCATTTGTTAAACTTAAAGAGTTAAGATTCTTTGAACCTAGAGTTCAATAGCCAGAGAAGTAAGTGATATAGAAACCAAGGATTCACATGCTTCCTTGCATATCACTGATCCACAGATATCAACAAGGGCCTTAATAAATTCAGTGCCAAACATTGGTCTAGTTACTATCACATCAATATGTGATTGTGAAAATTGAAGACCAGAATCACGTTTTGTTGTTGTGGTCAGTGGGGATATTCGATATTAACATGGTTGAACCTTGAAACAGAAGTTTCCCATATCATCAATCCTCTTTAGTTGAGGCTTAACATTGTTTAGCCCATGTGTCAAGCCAGCTTGACGCTTTCCATAATAGCCATTTGTCACTAATTTTAGGGAACCACAAATATTATGATGTGTTTCTTCTATCTTTGGGATTGAAGCCATGTTTGGCACAACCATGAAATTATCCAAACTGATAAACTTGAAGTGATCCTTCTCAGCATTGGTTGTGTAGTATGTTGTTGTTGGATGATCAAGTTTGTAATATCCCTGGACATATGTTGTAGCTCTTTCTCGTCCATCAACTAATATCTTAACACCTTGAAAATGGACTCCTTCAGAAGTCACCATAAGTCTTCCCACTGAGAAACCTGTGACCTAAAATGGCTCAGATATATTAACATGACTATGCTCAACAAGAACCTTTATATATGGAAGTGAAACATCAAATATTGTATTCTCACCCTTGTAGAATGGAAACAACCTTTACTTTCCACATGGAATAAAATTAAAAGAAAATTTCCCATATGCATGAGATATGTCATGACAAAGTGCTTGATTTGGCCAAGGCACTTCTTTGAGGTCACTTCATGTCATGGACATCATCTGAATAAAGGTATACATGAGCACCTAAACTAGGGTTACCTTGAGAAAGAACTAAGCCATCCATATCATAACTTGGGACATAAAATATGTCATCTATTACCATATTTCCAAAGCCCAACTCCATCTCTGGAGAGCCTCTTTGGACAATTATTAAGAGAACATGAGAATCACGTATTTGAAAGAGAATATTATAGAAAATATACTCTATAAATCTCAATCATTGTACCTTATGCGTAGCACCATGATAGCTAGGATCGACATTAGGTATGACCTTGCATCTTCTTCCTCTATTTAACAATTGGCTCACAAAGCCCGCTCTTTACACTTCTTCGCATTTGATTCCATGGAGGGCTACTATGTCCTCTGGACACTCATCCTTAAGGAATTTCTAAACTTATTATGTGTATCAAATGAAGGCAAAGAGAGAAAAAGATCATTGCCATTCCTTTTTGAAAAAAATGTAGTGGGCCATTCCTTTTTGAAAAAAAATGTAGTGGCATTTGATATGACCTGATATTTGTATACTGCTCGAGGATTGATGAAGTTTATGTATTCATGATGGGAAGCAATCAACCTATATTTCCTTGGAGCAATATTTGTAATTTTTTAACTACATTCGTGTGACGTAAAAACATCATTAATGAGATCATTGCTGGTGGAAATGAGTTCAACGTTCACATTGGCATGACCTCCATTTATATCTGTTACACAGTAATTTGTCACCATTTGTCACCGTCCTTGTTACCCGTCTCCTGCACCTTGGAGGAAACATTCCGGGACTTGTGAGAAGTGACAAGACTTGAAACCACTTGCATCATTCCCCTCTGAACATGAGCTTCATATGCCCTAAAGACATCTCCTGAAGCTTGCCCTTAAAAATAGCCCTTTTTACATTAGTGCTGGGCCACTGTGTTCTTCCCACGCCAATGGGAAAAATCCTATAAAAGGGGCGCGCCATTAGTGCTATGTCCCAGAGTCGCAATCGCACCAACCTATTTGGGCAAAGTTTTTAACAAATCAATTTCCAAAAGTTCTCTCCAACTCATTCACCAACTGAATCTATGTTAGGTGAGGATGGTTTGGCTTCGAATCTCCTTGAATGGGAAGTAGTTTGCCACCCTTCCATAGAAGTTTCCAAGTGATGAGGCCAAATCCATTATTGTTGTGATTGATCTTATCCCTTCCTCTTTCATCTATAAAAGCTTGTCTCCATGCCTTGAGTAAGCTAGTGGTAGTGATACTGGCGCTGAAAGGAAGATATCAAGAGATTAGAGTTGCAAGAGCCTTCTTTGTGTCCATAAGGCTTAACCTAAGTGAGGAGATCTTGTCACCAAAGAGAGAGATGATTGCCCCTCATCCCTTCAAGCTTTGCAAGACTTGTGTAGCTGAGCACCCAGCCAAAGGAGGACTTGACGTCAGGACGCTAGTTGTATTCTCCTTTGTTGATTATTAATAATAGATGACTATCATTATGGTTCCACTCTCATTGTTGTAATGATTGATGTTGAGTTATGCCCTTCCTGAATGATGTATAATTGCATTTATTAGATTTCACGCTTGTGTTTGTGTTGTTCTCTTTGTGTGCAGGTGTCCATTCACGGAGATAGTGGAGGACTCTAACCAGCCAAAGCAAAAGAGCGTGGGCGACGTCTCTTCTACAAGCAAAAGCGTTGGAACCCAAGTAGGTCTTCATCACCTACCTTTTATTTGCAATTAGGGACTTGCGTGATAGCATTGCTTGATTGTTGCTAGACCCGTTCTGGGCTAGTAGGGATCACCTCTATCCGTAGAGGGGATTTACCTCTCCAACAATTTGGTGATTCCACTGGGGAGTTTAGCTTGTTGTTCGATTTGTAAACTTTAGATGGAGTCTGAAGCACGGCCAGATAGCCTTCAAAACGCTATTGCTTTGCATTAGTGAAGTAGATCAAAGCCGCTTCAGTCAATCTCCGGTTTGGTTTACGGACTGAACAATTTGGAGTTTGTCTTGCCTCTTTGGTTTTCTCTTATTTGCTTGCTTGGGTAGCTTTTTGGATTGAATTTCTTGCTGCCTCTTGCTTCCTGGCTTGCCTAGATACTGTAAACCAATCTTTGAACCACTTATTTTTCTTTTTGACTTGGCAAACTTTATTAGCGCGGTTTTTTCTTTGACAGTCGCACTAGTGGCACTTGTTGCTAACTGAAAACCCGCGCCAATCCCTGTATAGCGCGAGTTATAGCCTGACAGTAGCGCCAGGCCTGTTAACCTTTTTAGTCCACTTGTTTGCCTGCATTCTGAGCTTGGATTTGTATCTTGCCACATCTTTTTCAATTGCTGGAGTGTGTTTGATCCTTGTCTGACTGGTTCTTAACCTCCATCCTTCAGGTGTTTGCTTCTTTCTACCAATTTCACACCTTAACCCTAGGGCATCTAGTGGCCGTGTGTGTCGAGCCTTCTGTAGGAGTTTTGGGTTTCTTGATTGTCCAGTCGACTTTGTGATTGCTTTTTGCACTTGTTCAGTGATTGTTGAAGTGTTTTTGGTTGATTTCCGAGTGACTTGCTTCTTTCTTGCTTGGATTTCATTCTAACCTTGTTTGAGCTTAGATCACATAGCTCGTACAAGAATTTGTTTTTCTTTTGATTTGGAGAACTATTTTGATGTCTTGGGATTTCATTGTGTTCTCATTGAGTGAAGTTATCTCTTTTACTCGGTGTTATTGTCTTTCAAAATTCATTCCAGTGCATTGTGCCTTTGAGAATAAATCGAACAAATCTCTTTCACGTTCAATAGTTAATGGAATAGAACTTTTCGTTGATTTGTATTCTTGAAAGAAAAAGTTTTTATTTATTTTCCATTAGCTACATTAGGTTGTTTGATTGATTGTGCTCATTTTGTGTGATTGAAAATTCTTAACCCTCTCGTAGTTAGTATTCATCGAACGAAATGGTATTCTTTGGCATATAGCTTGCATCTAGACAATTGTGAAAGATCACATACGGTAGGACCTGAAATCGAAACTTAACTAAAGATCAACCATAAAATAAACCGAATAAACTTAAAAATGCATTGCAACATAACGCTCACATTCTAGAGGTCTAGGCTAGAGACGTGCTCCGGCGTCGTTAAACCTAGTCACTTTTGTTCTCGCATTAAGGTTGGGTGATTCCTCCTTGTGTGATTCGATTGTGGTCTAGTACGGACTTGGGCTCCCACGTACCGTCCCGTATATATGGGGAGAATCCACTAGGTTATCATCCTTCATCCATAGGAAGCCGTGTCTGCCGCCTTACAAGCCGTAACGCACCGAACACAACATTCGGGAAGATTGATTGCAGTACGGAAAGTCCTTGGTTTTCTTATGATTGCCAAGGTGTATAATTAGCTTTACGAATTGTCTGGTAAACCACTTGCCTAGTTTATCCAGAGAAGTCACTTTTTGATCCTTTTTGGACTCCTTAAAAGAAAAGGCTCTACTGAGCATTTGTCACTTCAGACTCATCAAACATTCGAAGGCGACTAGAGTCATCTTTTGTCCTTTTCTCGGCTCTTAAAACATGAAAAGGTCAAGTTGTGTCCTAATGTCTTAAAAACTTTATTTGGCCGAGATTACATTCACCTTGTTAGATCTTGTTTGCATTTAGTTTTGAGTAGGGTCTCTTATCGTTAGCTTGTCTAGGGTCTTTGTTTGATCATCCTGGCAGATCCATCGATCCCGTCTCCCGTCCCAAGTGACCAAGGGTCTCCTTCTTCTGCTGCCCCTGAGACACCGGTTTGTGGTGACGCTCACCCTATTGTTCCGAGTTTCCAACCGTTGAACTCTCGTGCTCCAGAGGACGAGCTTTACGACTTGTTCTGGAACCCTGTTTGGGAGCCTTCTGAAGAGGATTTTCCCACTACTCCTGTTGGTGTTTCATCTCCGATGGCTTCTTCCGACATGGAGGATACATCTCCTGTATCAAGTGGAACGCCCTTTATGTCGAGTATTAATACTCCCATCCCGGCTACATACCTGGTTATCTCTACGCCCTACATTGTTACACCTCTTGGTATCACAGTGCCGGCGCGCTATAGATCTCTAAGGGATGCTATGAGCTCTGCGACTTCCTGTTCTATGTGGGATCACAACATTGTCCCTACTATGGCACCCTTTGTTTCCCAAGTTCACCATACTACTGTTACATCAGTTCCAACCAATCCGACCGTTTGTGTCGCGTCATCAACTCCAGTTGCTAGTGTCGTTACAGCATCTTCTGCTGTGACTTCTGTTGTCGGCCCATCCTGAGGCCCGATACATAGTGGTCCATCGACACATACTGCTAGAGTTGTCCATCCCGCAAGTGGTGCCTCGCCGTTTTCTAATGCTATTTCGGTAGGGGGGGCATATTCCGAGTACTTACATAATGTCCAGAACCTAGGCAGGCAAGGCCCCTATTATGATCCTGTCAATCATTATTTGTATACCTCCTTGCCAACTGAGCCCTATGTTGAAGGTTCAGTTCCGTTAAATGTGGCGTGGGGTACCATCGGCTATGGTGGTGGCCAGTTCCATCCAGGTCAAGGACAGCCATCCTAAGGACCACCCTACCAGGGTCAACCATCCTACTCGCAGCCTAATCACGGGCAGCAGTATCATGGCCAGACCTATCTAGGTCAACCTGGAGGCTCGCAAGGAAAACCCTATCAGGGACAACCTTTAGCCTCTAGTGGTCTATCTTACACATATCTTGGGCAACCTTCTGGAAACCAAGGACAACCCTATACTCAACAAGGACAACCTGGGCCCCAGTAGGGGTACCCTTCGAGGCAACCATATGGGAACCCGAGACAACCTTACGCGCAGCAAGGTCAACCCGGAAACCCACAAGGCTACCCTTCTGGGTAAGGTGGCCAGCCTTACGCACAGCAAGGCGAGCCCATTGCTCAACCTAATCAGCCATCTAGTCTACAAGGACAACCTGCAGTTGCGCAAGGACAACCCATCGCTCAGCAAGCTCAACCTTCTGGGCAAATGGGTCCGTCTCAAATCCAACCAAGAAAACCTTCCGGCCAGATGGCCCAACCTTTGCAAGGATATCTTTCTGGGGTGGCTCAACCGGGCATGTAGATGGTTCCTGCTTCACAGCCTCAACCTAGTTACCAACCCCAGAATCAATCCGGTCTCCAGTCACAAGGTGGGTACCAATCCCAACGTTCTTATTCAGGTGGGTACCAATCCCAACCTTCTTATCAGATGCCGCTTGGTTCCCAGGCTCAATATGGAGCCCAGCAACCGTATGGATACCAGCAACCCCAGGGGAAAAATCAATTTGCCCCGTATCAAAATTACCAACAGCCGCAGGCCAACCCTTATCAAAATTATCAACAACCTGCAGGGCAGTATGGTAACCAATGGGGCGCTGGGGGGCAGAACCAATATCAAACATCCGGTTTCAGATATAACCCTTATGGACAAAATTCTTATGGCTAGGGTCCTTTCAGACCTGGTCCATCTGGACAAGGTTAGTGGGGGCAACCAGCAACTGGATGGAATTCTGGCCCTACCTCATATCCACATATGTCCTTCAACCCTCAGCTACCATTTCCAGTGACGTTGGAACCACCTGATGTGTCAAAATTAACAAATGATCCCATTTTGCATAATCCACAATGGCCACCAGTTCCAACTAAAATACCCGGCGACTGTCCCAAATTTGACGGCAGAGCCGGAGAGGATCCTCAAGCTCATGTAATAATGTACCACCTATGGTGTTCGTCTAATTCATGGCTTGATGATTCGATTCGACTTTGCCTCTTCCAAAGGACTCTCACCGGTTCTGCCGCCAAATGGTATATTGAATTGACCCGCGCGTCATTTCAGGATTTTAATTCATTGGCTATGGCATTCCTTACTCACTTTCAGTTACCCATTTGGTACGAGACATGGACCCACCTCCTTACGTCTCTTAAGCAGGATACAGCTACGCATATCTCTGATCATATACATGAATGGAGAAGGCTTCACCAGTTGATCAAGTTTTTGATTCCTGATCAACTCCTCTCCGATTGGTTCACGACTTCCTTTGTCCCTAAGATTGCACGGGACATTGCTATGGGAGCCTGCGTGACTGAAGGGCAAGCAATCGCGCGTGCTCAGTACCTAGACTTAGTTTACTCTCAGTCAGGTACCTTGTATGAGTATTTGCCTGATGCCCCAAGACCCGGTACATCCAAGGCTCCGCCGAAGCCATCTGTCGATGGAGTTATTGGCTCTGTGAACCCGACCTCCAAAAAATCATATTCAAACCCTGGGAAGCAAAAGTCAGGTGCTTCTAACAAAAACACTTCTCAGGGTGGTTCAAATTCTGGTAGTACTTCTGAGGTCAACGTCGTCCAGTCCACCACAACGGGTAGATCCTCGAAAGGAAAGAAAAAGGGGAAAGGAAAAAATAAATCTGAACAACCTAAACAAGAATCCTCCAAACCTCCAGCTGAGGAAGGAGCTAAGCACAAACCCAAATATCCTTGTCTCATTTGTGAGGAGGATCACTACACTAAGGACTACCCAAGGCGATCCGAAGTTAGTCGTTTGTTGAAAGGTGCTCCTGGGGTTGTTGCGGTTCTTAAAGAACCTTTTCCCTCTCAGCAAACTCAAATGGTGGCTGATCCGTCTTCTTCTCCCTTTGGTTCCCAAGTATTCATGGCTGGATCTATTCCAATTCATGTAACGACTCGAGCAAAGGAGTATCCGTCGTCCGCTGGGAAGGAGCCTGAGGTTCCCTTAGGTGCTCCTTCATCCAGCTCTGGTCCACTCCATATTGAGAGACCAAGTACTGAGACGACCATCCGACCCCCTCCAAAAGGTGTACTCAGGAGATCATCTTACAACCTGAATGCTCATGCTACCCAGCACTATAGCATCGTTGAGGACTTAGCACAGGCTCCGTCGGTTATGTCCACCTTAGAAGTTCTCCAGAGCTGCCCCCCTCAGAGGAAGTCCCTGCTATCGGTCATCGGTGGCATCGACCCGACAGATTCGGATCTGATTACCTTTGATCTCGAGAGCCATATCTCGAGGCTGCCTCATCAGATCGATTTTCTTATCCAAGTCATCATCAATTCAAAAATGATTCATCGTACAGTTATTGATGAGGGCGCATCAACTTTCATTATGTCCATTGCTTGTTGGAAAGCGATCGGGTCTTCGAATCTGAGCCAGTCTCCTACGACTTTGGAAGCTTTTGATGGGAGAGAATCTCGTCCTTATGGTATTCTTCAACGATTTCCAATCACTTTAGAAGGAAAAACCGTTGAAGTAGAAGTTGAGGTTGTTGACGCGAATCTCACATACAACCTCCTTCTGGGCTGGAGTTGGACGTATGCCATGCCTGCCATGGCTTCATCCCTCTTCCGTGTCATCTGTTTCCCTCATGAAGGGAAAATTGTCACGGTAGACCAGCTCTCCTTCTTCGCTTCCTCTTCTGAAGGAAATGTTCCTTTCGTTGAACATACCTCCGTTCCTTACGAGAGTGTGGAAGCTGGGCTCTTCAAAGACCCTACCCTTATGGGCATCTTCTCACTCCCACCTCCGAACCTTGCTTCTCTCGGTTTGGTTTCTGCTCGCTCTGATCCTTCGTTGCACTCTGTTGCGACCCTCGGTCCCTCTACCATAGCGGGCATTGATCCTCTAGCTTGTAAACCTCGCTCGGTTGGGGGGCATGGCTAGATCATCGGTGCGGTTGATCATTTTATACAACAGGCCGAGCGACGTCTACATTATCTAGGCCGGTTATGCAACAGTGCAATAAGGCAAGTCCCGAAAGGGGCTTGACTTGAACCAAGTATCATGCGCGCACTTTATTTTTGTACATACGTATGCTTTCAGCAGTGTGTTGTGTGTGCGCGTTTATTTAGTTTTTATCTCAGCGTGTCGGCATGATTGTCGCTTATTGTGTCTTTTGCTTCTTGAATAGATGTCTGGATCACCTTAAGTTGTTTTTGCTGATGGTGCTTCCCGCGGTACTCGCAACTTGTCATCTGCGGCATGGGTGATCTACGATCTTCATGATTCATCATTCCCCTCTGAACATGAGCTTCATATGCCCTGAAGACATCTCCTGAAGCTTGCCCTTAAAAATATCCCTTTTTACATTAACGCTGGGCCACTGTGTTCTTCCCGCGCCAATGGAAAAAATCGTATAAAAGGGGTGCGCCATTAGCGCTCTGTCCCAGAGTCGCAATCGCGCCAACCTATTTTGGAAAATTTTTTAACAAATCAATTTCCGAAATTTCTCTCCAACTCATTCACCAACTGAATCTATTTTAGGTGAGGATGGTTTGGCTTCGAATCTCCTTGAATGGGAAGTAGTTTGTCACCCTTCCATAGAATTTTCCAAGTGATGAGGCCAAATCCATTATTGTTGTGATTGATCTTATCCCTTCCTCTTTCAGCTATAAAAGCTTGTCTCCATTCCTTGAGCAAGCTAGTGGTAGTGATACTGGTGTTGAAAGGAAGATATCAAGAGATTAGAGTTGCAAGAGCCTTCTTTGTGTCCATAAGGCTTAACCTAAGTGAGGAGATCTTGTCACCAAAGAGAGAGAGGCTTGTCCCTCATCCCTTCAAGCTTTGCAAGACTTGTGTAGCTTGTTGTAATGATTGATGTTGAGTTATGTCCTTCCTGACTGATGTATAATTGCATTTATTAGATTTCACGCTTGTGTTTGTGTTGTTCTCTTTGTGTGCAGGTTTCCATTCACGAAGATAGTGGAGGACTGTGACCGACCAAAGCAAAAGAACGTGGGAAACATCTCTTCTACAAGCAAAAGAATTGGAATCCAAGTAGGTATTCATCACCTACCTTTTATTTGCAATTAGGGACTTGCGATAGCATTGTTTGATTGTTGCTAGACCCGTTCTGGGCTAGTAGGGATCGCCTCTATCCGTAGAGGGGATTTACCTCTCCATCAATATCTGGACAACATTTTGATCCAATAAACCCCGTCACTCTCCCAGAAATAGTGAACCCAGTGAAGTGAAAATTGATGTCTTAATGTCCATTGCAACCATTGTGATCCACTGATACATATTCACCCATTTAAGATATATTCACCAAGTCAAAGAATATGAATATTTCCGATGTAATTCTTCCACTCGATAATCTTAACATCAAATTGAAACTATCACATTCATCTTCACATCAAATACGAAATTATCTCGTTTAGAGAGCTCTTGAAACAATTTTTCAGAATTGTATCGAATATGCACAAATATATTAAAAAAATATTAATGTATACTGCTTGATTACCAATCAAAATGTTTAAAACAATACAACACCATTAAATTTGTATTTCATCTTTATTGCACAGAATTCATCTTCCTTCGTACAATGCATATGAACCATAGATCTTTTCTAGGTGCTTCGATTATTGTAACATATATTTTGTAGATGATCTTGATACATGATCTTGATAACCCCAACATCTACAATATGACTATCAGTTTACAATGATTCATTTTATGTATTTTTTTTTATAATTATGGTGAATTGATAATTCTTTAAATTAAATAACAATCTACTCCTTAAACAAAGATTATATGCAAAAATTATATACAAAGTAAAATTTACATAAGTAAATTTTTAACTTTTCAAATTCCATTTATATTCATCAAAATTTTGAGTAAGAAACATAGAATATCTTTACAACTTACGTTGTTTGGTGAACTAACTACTGTGTCTAGAGCCTGCTTATAATTATCCATAGTATTAACACTTGCTTCAACAATTTTACTTGGTTTCCTTTGCGATCAATGTAGGGATTACATTTAAAATGTTCAAATATTATCTAAAGAAATTTTTTAATTGTTATGGGATTTACCACAAAATAAGAAACCTGATAAACCTTTATGCCATGCTTTTGTCTATGTTTGGTCATAGTTGCTAAAGTTGCATTTGCAACCATGTTTGTGGATATCTACAATTTGAATTCAACTAAAAAAAATAACACATCTAAGAGAAAAAGGATAATGATTTTTTGGTCAAAGTTTTGAAGACATATGGAAGATTCGATCTCCTAAGAGAAATAGATAATGTACAGAAACTCTAGAAAAATCAAATAAATATGATTTAAATAATTAAAAAATGTCAAATCTAAGTTTGGAACCATCCACTATCATCTTCCACATATAGATTAAAAGCGTAATCTAATAAAAACAAAATTAATATGAAATACTCCAGAAAATCTAAAATTAATCACGAAATGTTTTTTCACACTTTTGTTAAGAGTTACTCACCAACCCAGCACAGTATCCCCGGATCGGCCAAGAAGCAAGATAGTTGACCTCGGCCAAGAAGCAAGATAGTTGACCTTTGCCATAGTGCATGAAGATTGGATGAATCATTGTGCAACCTAAATATTTGATTTAGCTCAACAACAATGTGAGAGTAATCCAGAATTGGATCTGAAGGTTTCCTCAAATTTGTCAAACACCGACTTTTAATGAAACCTGGGCATCCATTGATGCTGACACTTTCGATGAAACCTAGGCATACATTGATCCTTCAGCAGTGGTTGAAATTGCCAAACATGTAACCAAAATCTGAAGAACCCACCATGTCTCCATTACAAGGAACTTCGAATCTAAAAATCTACTAGTTTTTTTTGTAGGTTTGAGTCATGTATCCATTACAAGGAACTTTGAATCTAAAAATCTACTAGTTTTTTTCCAGGTTTGAGCAGCTCACTACATCTCTCTTTCTCTAGTTCCCAACTAGTTGTAGCTAGTTTTCTAGTTCAATGCCGATAGAATCTGAAATCACTCTGATGGTTGAGATTTCGGTTTTCAAGAGCACCAAACACATACACATGTATCCACTAAAAATCCAGTTGCACGATCTGGATCAGTTTTATCCTCCCATAGATTTGGATAGGTGTTAACTTGGTAGAAACAGTGCCAAATGTAAAACAGTGGCTTTACATTGCTAGTTATCAATGCAAGATGATGTATAACCCCTACAGTTTAGGGCAAAATCACCCAAAACCCCAAATTTGTCATTTAAATTATTAAATTATTAAGTTTTCTGTAATTCAAAGTTTAAATAAAATAATTACAAATCTATTTACTCTCTTTGAAAATAGAAAGCAACTTATCATTCAAATAATATTATTTTAACTTTCAATTAATTGAAATTTATTTTATTTTAATTAATATAAAATTGTTTTTGGTTATTTATATGTATTTTTCAAAGTTGTTTGTAATTTTGGATTAAAAATAAATAATTATTGCACCCATGTGGTAGATCTCGCGTAAAAATGTAAACATGTAAACTTAAATGTAAATGTAAACATAAATGTAAATGTAAACATTAATATTTAACATTTAACATTGTTAATCTAATGCCATCCCTATTTAAAAATCAATCTAATTATTATTATGTACAAATAGTAAAAAAAAAAGAGCTATGGTAAATAAATAAAAATATAAATAAACTAGAAGTATGGTAAATAAATAAAACATATTTTTATCTTTACTCAATTAACCTCTTTATATTTATGAAAACTCAAAAAATAGCTTTTTATTTAGGTGGATTGGGACACAAAAATATTTAATACCATGGGCCAATTACCATACTTATAAAAGAGGTATGATAAATAAATAAATATAAAAGAGGTATAAAGATGTATGGTAAATAAATTAAAACATATCCAATAAGATTAGAAATCAACATCTAATTATATACCAAGCCTATAGGCCAAATACCATTGTAAATAAAAGAAATGTGATAAATAAATAAAAATATAAATAAACAAGAGGTATGGTAAATAAATAAAACCTCTCTTTAGATTTGCTCCATAAACCTCTTTACACTTACTAATACTCAAAAAATAGGTTTTATTTAGGTGGAGCCTATGGGAAAAATACCATGGGCCAAATTATTATTAATGCCATGCAAAACTTACGATTAACCATAATATTAATATTAAAATATTATGATTATTATTGTAATTGTTTTTTATTAATTATTATAAATTATATATTCATATTAATATATCATAATATCGATATTATTAAATATAATAACTTGTGTTTTAATCCAGTATTAAATTTATTATATTATAATATATATTAATATATCATGATATATATTAACTCTATATATATGGGAGGTAAGAACAAAGACATAAATTTATAGAGGTGGAGAGATAGGGGGAGTGACAAGGGAGAGATGGAGATAACCTGAAGGAGAGGGGAGAGGAGGATTAAAAAGAGAGAGAGGTAGAGAAGGTTAAAAGTGGGAGAAGGAGACACAAATATGGAGGGGGAAGAGAGGGGAGAGTGGGATGGAGATAGTGAGAGGATTGGAGGGTAGAGAGAGAGAAAGAGAGAGAGAGATAGAGAGAAAGATAGGGGAAGAGAGATAAACATAGGAGAGAAAGGGTGAGAGAGGAAGATGAGAGAGAGGAGGAGAGAGGGAGGGATAGAGATATGGAGTTGGAGGGGGAGAGAGTGAGGGAAGAAGAAGGAAATAGAGAGTGACAAGTGGAGAGAGAGAGGGATTGAGAAGGGAGAGATGGAGAGAAAGAGTGTATGTTTAGGGGTGAGATAAAGAGATAAATAAGGAGAGATAGAGAGAAGGTGGGAGAGAAGGAGATAGAAGGAGAGAGGGAGGGATATAGTAACATAGGTAGAGAGAGAGAGAGTGTGTGTGTGTGAGAGAGTAATAGAGAGGAAGAATGTGAGATAATACTTGAGAGAGAGAAGGAGATTGATTGATCCAGATTTAAACAAGAATGCAAAAAATTACAGATATAACCATACATATAGAGATGCAACAGAAATAGTACTTCATTTCATTACTGTAAAATATTGAAATATGCTTACAAACAAAAATGGAAATAAACTAGCTAGGGCGATAGTAGCTTATCTCTTAGAAGAGTTATCGTGGCTACATGCCTATGAACTATGTTACAATGAGGCTCAAAGGCCTATTTATTATTGAGATATAATGGAAAACCCTAAACATCCAAAAACGTAACCCTAGAAGATGAAACACCAAACTGTGGGCCCCGTTTGAGTAAATTGGTACATCAACTTCCCAAGGTCATAACTTTGGCATATGATCTCCATTTGACACAAACAATATCTTGTTAAAAACATCTATTATATAACTACAACTTTGGGAAGAGAAACATCAGTCCATGGACCCATGTTGCTCCCAGGTTTCCCAAAAGATGTCATTTAGGGCCTCAAAACCACTTCGAAAGTTCAGGACCCGAAAAAATGCTAAAAAAAGTAATTTATGCTATAACTAAAGAAACTAAAAAGATGAGAGAAACAAAGTGGACTTTGTGGGTGGCCACCAATATCCACCTGGATCATTCCTGCCCCTTTAGGAAGTAATGGTCCCCATTGCATTGAGTTCCTCCATGAGATGAGGAAAATTCTGTTGAACTTGGTCCCTGGTGAGCCACTTGCCCTAGTGAAGGAGTTGGTCTACTTTGACAATTCGATATAGTTGGATATTTTGCTGGGGAGTGTGCTTGATTTGTATGTTCATGATCCAATTAGTTGTAGCTTGTTCCATGCAATCCAGATTTAATCTATGGGTGTGAGATGTTCTACGATGTCAGATGTGTCTAGTAATGGTGGAAAGTATGGCCGAAGGCAGTCCATATTGAACACTAGGTGCAGGCCAAGGAATGGGGGAATGCTGAGCTCAAATGCATTGTCTCCCACAGCCTTGGTAATGGTATAAGGACCACATTAGAGTGATCTGAGTTTCCGATAGGTTCTGGTAAGGTGTTCCTTTTGAAAATGCAACCATACTTTGTCACCCACCTGAAATTTGTGTGGCACCCGATGTTGATCATGTCGCTACTTGTACTTGGCACTTGATTTCTCCATGATGTCATGGACCTACTGGTTAATATGTTGGATGTGCTCAATGAAGCCATTTTCCTTGTCTGTTTCAGACTGGACATGAGCCGAATCTACATGAGTAGCTTCAATTGGCATGGTCACATCAATCGGACATAGTGTTTGGAATCCCAAGCCCACCTAAAAGGGGTTGTGGCCAGTCAAGCTGTGGAGAGCCTGGTTTTAGTTGTGCTAAACATAGGGGAGGCTCTCGTCCCATGTGCATGGATGCTTTAAGTTCTACATGCGTATAATGTGTACGATCATCCTGTTCACAACCTTTGTATAACCATCAGTTTGAGAATGGAAAGCTGTCAACATAGTGAGTTTAGTGTCCAGCATCGACCAGAGACTGGACCAAAATGTACCTAGGAACTTGCTATCCTGATCTAAGATGATAGACTGTGGGATCCCAAAGTGTACCCACACTCGTTCAAAGAAGAGTTTAGCAGTGGCTTCTACTATGATATTCTTCTTGCAGGCCGCCATAATGGCCATCTTCGAGAACCTGTCGACAACCACAAAAACATAGTCGTTTCCATGCTTAGAAGAAGGCAGGCCCAACATGTAATCCATGGAGATGGATTCCCAAGGTCGACTATGGGTAGGAAGTGGGGTATAGAGGCCTTGCTTCTTGATGGTCATTTTGGAAATGGTGTAGGCAGTGAATGATCTGATGTACTTCCCGACATCTTGTCAAATATTCCGCCAATAGAAATACTTTTGTAGTACTACCACCACTTTCTTAACCACGAAATGCCCAAAATCCTGACTGTAGTGTTCTTCCCAAATCATCTTGGCACGCTTGCTTGAAGGAACACAAAGGTGACCCAAGTGACATAACAAGGCATCCTAGAGGTGAAAATCTAGAACATGCTAACCCTCCAAGAGTGTCTGGTATGTGTGGCCAAATTCTATGTCACTTTTGTAGAGAAGTGGCCAATTGGAAGTCTTGTGCCCACAAGAATTGAGCACACTAGTTAACGCCATGATTGGTGGTCGACTAAGGCAATCTACAAAATTATTGGTGCTGGCCTTCTTATACTTGATATTCAAATGGAACTATTGTAGGTATGTGGACCACTTTTGATGGTGACCATTCTGCAATTTCCCTTGGGTTTGTATGAAATGTAGGGGTCGGTGGTCTATGTGGATGATCGTTTCCTTCCCCAAAATGTAATGCTTCCATTGTCGGCAGACATACACAATGGAATACATCTCTTTGTCATAAGTGGGATACTTTCGAGCTATGTCTGAAAGTGTCTCACTATGATATGCCACTAGATGCTTGTGTTGAGTAAGGACTACCTCAATAGCATAGTCAGAGGCATCTGTATCAACCTCAAATTGTTGTTGCAAGTTTGATAATGTGAGCATTGGTGCCGAGAAGAGGCGATCTTTCAACTCTGTGAATGCCTTCTGTTGATATTCAGACCAAAATATTTCTTCTTTCGATCCTCCCTTTGTGACTTGACTCAAGGGCCAAGTGATATGAGAAAATACCAACAAAAACCTCTGGTAGAAGTTGGTAAGACCTAGAAAGCTACGGAGCTCTGTCAAAGTGGTTGGAGATGGCCAATTCTAAATGAGTTGGATTTTAGCTGGATCCACATGTAGCCCCCATTAATCAATAATGTATCCCAGATACTCAACTTGGGTCATGCCAAAAGTGCATTTCTCCAAATTGGAACATAACTTGTGTTTCCGCAGTGTTTGGAGAACCTGTCAGATGTGGTGGAGGTGCTCTTCCAAACTCTTGTTGAAGATCAAGATGTCATTCAAGTATACCACTGCAAATTAGTTGGTGAATGGTCACAAGATGCCATCCATTAGCCTCATGAAGATTGCATGAGAATTCGTCAATTTGAAAGGCATAACCAACCATTCAAAAAGGCGCTCCTTAGCTTTGAAGGCAGGCTTCCACACATCAGAGGGTTTGATTGGTACCTAGTGATATCCTGAGTTCAAATGATCTTACTGAAATATCTTTCCCCCTTCAATTGGTCCAAGAGCTCATCAATCCATGGGATCGGGTACCTATTATATATAGTGATCTTGCTCAGTGCCTGATAGTCAATACAGAGTCTCCAAGTCCCATCCTTCTTTTGTACCAACATGATCGGGCTCCCACAAGACGATGAACTCAGACGAATGTGACCTTTATGCAACAACTCCTAAATCTGCCTCTTGATTTCATCATTCTCCAACACGAAGCACTGATAGATTTGTCCATTGGGCAGTGACACACCTGGGGTCAAATCGATGTAGTGCTTGACCTAACAGTGTAGATGAACCCCTATGGGGGAGGTGAATATGTCCTCGTACTCCTCCACGACCTTGTCCATATGTAGTTGTCATGTGGAGGGGCCCTGTCTGGAGGTCATGGCCACTGTCTTCTTCTTTCCTTGAGGGTGTATCATCAGGAAAACAAATTTCCTGCTTTTGGAAACGGTCTTATTGCATTGTTTTGTAGTAACCAAAGAGATGGTGGTAGGCAGTGCTACCTCGAGGATCCTGTAAAAATTATTTCCCAAAGTAACAATAACAACATGAGGCCTTGATTCATACATAGCATGTCACTTCCACAAGTATGGTTGTCCTAATAGTACATCAAAAACACCAATGGGAGCAACGTCACACAAAACCTCATTTGTGAAGGGCTTGATGTTGTATGGAAGGTGACACTGTTGGCTTACGCGAAGATCCCGTCCTTGGTGAAGCCACCCAATGGTGTACAATTGTGGATGTGCTGTGGTCAGTAAGCCCAGCCACTTCACGACCTCTACCAAAATGAGGTTCTTTTGGCTCTCGCTATCGACAATGAACTATAGCAGGGAGCGCTTTACCCACATCTGGGAGTGGAAGAGACGCTCCTCCTCCTCTAGATCTTCGGGTTCCTCCTTCTGGATCTTCATGGTGGAAATGGTTGCATTGGGCTTTGCATTGATAATATTCTTCCCTTTGTCATTCCCCTTGTCGGGTTTTGACTAAAAGTCGGAACATGCATCTGATTCTGAAACCCTTAGCTCGGCCACTAGTGACTGCTTGGCCTGACACTCACTTGTGTTGTGAGTGGAGCTCTTATGGAACTCACACCACTTTCCCATGTCCTTTTTTCGCTTCGCGGAACTATTCTTTTCTTGTAGCTTTGGTGGGCTGTCTTGGGCCACCCGGCCTTGGCTTTGTCCTTTGTTCTAGAGTTTAGGGGCACCTTTCCCTTGCTTCGAATTTGTAGATCCAAAGTCTCGCTTCTTCTCTTTAAACTTTTTCTCGATCTTGAAAATATATCGATACGTCGTGCTGAGCGAGGAGATGTTCAAGAATTATATTTCTTCCTAGATGTACTTGTGCAGGCAGCCACATATTTGAGTACCAAATGGTGCTCCAAATCCTTGATACCCAACTTTGTGTGAAGGGTATGGAACATATTGGTAAACTTCGGCACGTCTTGGTCCCTTCCCTACCGCAACGTTGTCCAATTTATGTATTGATACTCATAGCTTCTGATGGGGTAATAATGCTCCTTGATGGTAGTCCGGAATAAATCCCAAGTGGGTGCGGCTGAAAACAGTGAGGTCGTACTTTCATCCTTCTACTCATAGTAGGTTTCCCACCAATCCTTAATGTGGGGGGCGGCTTTGAGAAGAGCGAAGGTAATCATTTCCCTGCCGGAAAAATTATGAACACAAAAATACCCTTCTAACATATTTAACCATTTATTTATGGATTTTGCATCTATCAAACCCTCAAATATGGGATTGTCAAAGTTAACTTGTACCTTAAAAGGTATGGTGCTTCCAGAGTATTTGTTGGAAGTAGATGTGTCGCCCCTGGGTAGCTGCTGAAGGATCTGGGCAAAGTTGTCCATCATTATGTTCCTTTGTCACTTGAGGGACTCTTTGAGGAAGATTTTGATAGGTTCTCCTGCCCCATCATCTTTCTTTTCATCCTCCATGGGAGGCCGTCGAAATTTGTGAGGTTGGTCTTGAAAATGTTTGACCGGTTCAAGCCCTAACTCCTTATATCCCGACCTTGTTGGGGACATGCAAGGAAAAATAGAGAAAGAGCAGACCACTCTGATACCACTGATCTAGATTTAAACAAGAATGCAACAAATTATAGATATAACCATACATATAGAGATGCAATAGAAATAATACTTCATTTCATTACTGTAAAATACTAAAATATGCTTACAAATGGAAATGGAAATAAACTAGCTAGGGTGATGGTAGCTTATCCTTGAGAAGAGATGTCGCGGCTACATGCCTCTAAACTGTGTTACAATGAGGTTCGAAGGCCTATTTATTGTTGAGAAAAAATGGAGAACCCTAAACATCCGAAATCCTAACCCTAGAATATGAAATGCCAAACTATGGGCCTCATTTGGGTAAATTGGTACATCATCTTCCCAGGGTCATAACTTTGGCATACAATCTCTGTCTGACGTGCATAATATCTCGTTAGAAATATCTATCCAAGAACTACAACTTTCGGAAGAGAAACATCGGTCCATGGACCCATGTTGCTCCCAGTTTTTCCAAAAAACGTCTTTTAGGGCTTCAAAATGGCTCCAGAAGTTCAGGACCCGAAAAACTACTCAAAATAGTAAATTGTGCTACAATTAAGGAAATTGAAAAGTTGAAACAAACAATGGTGGGGGTCAAAGTGGACTTGGCAGGTGGCCATCAATATCCACCTGGATCAGTGATTGGGTAAGAGAGAGGATTAGAGAGAGAGAGAGAGAGAGAGATGGGGGAAGAGAGAGGGAGGTAGGAGAGAAAGGGAGAAAGAGTAAGTATGAGAGAGAATATTTGAGAGAGAGGAGGAGAGGGAGGGAGAGAGGAGTAGAGAAGGATCTGTAGGGAGATGGATTTGGAAGGGGAGAGAGGAAGGGAAGAAGAAATACATAGAGAGTGAGAAGTGGAGAGAGAGAGGGAGTAACAATGGAGAGATGGAGAGAGAGTGTGTATGTTTGGGTTTGAGATAAAGACAAAGAAGGAGAGATGGAGAGAATGTGGAAGAGAAGGAGAGAGGGATGGATATAGTAACAGAGTTGGAGGTTGAAGAGCAAGAAAGAGAGAGAGAAACATAGGAGGGAAGAGAGTGTTAGCACCTAAATCTGCCTTAGGCTGAAGGAAGGCAAAAGTCAGGGTAACCACAAACCACACTCAGTCTGGTAGCTAGCCCTACCAGAATAGGAGAGGGCTCTCTCCGAGTCACGCTCAGTGAATAGATAAGCAATATGGTCTGAGATGACTTACTGTGAAATATTGATGTTAGGCTAGTAAATAAATATTGATACAAGAAGAATTTTTTTATAAATGACTGAGTTTCTAGGATGTATGGGACCAACGAATAGCAATGAGCAGAGAATTTAATACAAAGGCACACATTACTTCATGAGGCAAGACAGGTGGAAAGTCTAGCAATTAAATTTGAAATAATGTGAAATGGAAAGATTGTTTAGAAGGGTGAAAAGGGCATGAACAACATGAATCCTTTTCAACAGAAGAAGAACACGGAACATGAAATTTTCCCACAGGCAGAGCAATAAAAATGAATTCTACCTTATCTTACTCAGAAAATTTCACTGGAAATGAATATGAATGAACTGTGAAATATAACGAGAACATATGAAACATAAAGAGAAACACATTTTCTACACTCACACCACAAGAATCTCATGAAACAAAGCTGCTGCCTTTCATTAATCCTCTGTCGAAGTATACAATGAAGAACTGATTTTCTCTCCCACAGTCTCCTAGAAATTACAACCAACCAACCCTTTGCAAATCGTTTTGCATACAATATATAGACTATGCCATTGGGAAATAGAACGACCCAGAGTTGGGGAGTTTTTCAAATTATTACAAACTAGAAATGGAAAGCCAACCATTAGTGATAGGTGCAGCATTAAAAAAATGACAAATTGCTTGGGTGACTGCTCACCTTCCTTTGCCACTTGGATAAAAGCCAACCTTTAGTGAAAATATTCTTTAAACTTTGCCTTAGGTGCCGAAAAAAGTGTAGTGTACATGAGTGGGCCCACTTGGAGAAAGTCGTGAATCGAAATTTCGCGGAGCGGAAGTGATTTTGGCCTTTGGGTCTATATGCACTACGCCAAAAACTGTATGCATCGTGCCCTGCCTATATACTTTCCAACCCAAGTGGAATTTCTAAATTTGGTGCTCATTTGCCCCTTCAAAACTTCAATCTCCCAAGACTGCTTCGTGTGTGTCAAAATAGGGGCAGAGAGGTCATTATTTGAGTGTTTTTGAACTCCTGGGGACTAAAAACTTGCCAAAACTTCTTGGCCATGCACCAGCAGTCATTATTTTTCATGCTGAATCCAAAAATACAAACCATTCTTGATTTGGAGCTCCCAATCCTAAGCGCCGCGGCATAGGGAGAAAAACCCTGTTTTGTGCCCAAAAGTTGTCAAATGACCAAAAATGCCCCCAAAATGCTCCAACATTCTTGGCCATGCACCAGTAGTCATTAGTTTTCATGCTGAATCCAAAAATGCAAACCATTCTTGATTTGGAGCTCCCAATCCTAAGCATCGCGCCAGGGCGCGGCGCATAGGGCCTGTGCGTAGCGCTTTTTACGGGAGACGTGTGGAGGCCTTCCTGGTGTCCAAATTGGGTGAAGGATAGCTTGTTGGAAAGGTCTTTGAGTCTACTTTCCAATACAACTAGAAGTTTGTAATTTTGAGTTCGTTTACCTTGTCAAAAATTAAATCTCCCAAGACTAGTCAAAATGTGCCCAGTGAGGCTGCCTCAAGGCAGAGTGCTATTATAGTCAACTTTTGAAGGTGTTCCTCAACTCCAAATTGAGCTCATAATAGCACATTGGAAAGATCTTTGTGTCTAGTTATTATTTTACTCATCAAGAAAGTCATTTGGCTAACCAAGTGAGGAGAAAACTTGAGTTTACCAAGGTCACTTTAGAGGTGCATCAATTCTCCCAAGGCAATTGTATTGTTGACATTTCTCTAAAACCATGACACCTATGTAAAAAGTGAAGGAAGTTTTTCTTCCTTGGCCTATTGTGGACAAAAACCTATCTCAGTTTTCCAAAATTCATCTTTTCCTACTCAGAAACATCATTTGAGTGAATTATTGAACCTTCCTTTGGCCTGCAAGTATCATTGAAGCACTTTGAGAACAAAAATTTGCAAACCCTAGACCTAATGACTAAAATGAGTCTTGTTCATTAAAATATCAAACATTGTCTGTCATGGATTTTAATAACTTTGAAGAAAATACCTAATCTAGCAAGTACAAGACATGAGGGGAATGAACTGACAATACCCTTCCGTCAGATTATGGCATGCCTCTAGCAGAATGCTGCTGAGTGAATGGAGCGAGACACCTAAAAATGAGATGCAGAAACAATTTTGATCTGTGACGTAGGACTGGCAAGACTGACTCTAACATTGGCTCTAATGGGGGATGGTAGCTCTAGCTCCTTGGAGGTGCCAAGAACTGCAGATCTTTGGGTGAGCAGACAGTGCCTTCGTCCATTGGGCTATGGAGTCATTATTTCGACAAACCACACAAGACTCTGACTCATTTATTGACTGAAACCTAACTTAGAACGACTTAATTATGGAACCAACATGACTGAAAAACTGACTCAATGCAAAAGGAAATGACTCATGACTGACTTAACTAAAACAAGAACTTACAAAACTTGTTTCAATGGCAACAGTCCATCAAGATTCAAGGGTTTCAAATCATGATGACAACCACCTGCATACTAATGCAATATGTACAATCATGTGTAATGTGTCTTCCAATGTAACCAATCAAGTAGATGCCTCCTTGATTGATTCTACTGATCAGATCTTCTGGTCAACAATAGATACTGGTAACTGGGCTTCCAAAAACATAATTGACAATGATCTCCTTCATCACTGAATATTGCAATAATCACCTTCATTGTTGTCTGCAATGAATCTTCCATTGGATCATGAAGAACATAAGGTCTTTCCTCCCGCTGAAGAAACAAGGTGTCGTTTTCTTGTGATGCTGATCTCTTTTCATAAGTAAGAGTAGGTTCCTGGTCTTCAAACAATTTTGAACAAGTAGATGAGCAGATTTTCTC
Organism: Pinus taeda; assembly: GCA_000404065.3. NCBI lineage: Eukaryota > Viridiplantae > Streptophyta > Pinopsida > Pinales > Pinaceae > Pinus > Pinus taeda. The sequence continues at coordinate 49,752 of APFE031554215.1, read as the reverse complement.
TTCAAAGAACATTTCAGAACATGAAACATAGGAAGAAGAATTTGAAATGGAATCCTGAATGGTTTGGTCTGCTGAAGTCTGAATACATTGTAGATCATCTTCATTTTATATGACAGGCAGATTGTCTTTGCATCCATCAATCATGAGAAAAGAAACTTCAAATGATTCTTGAAACCCAACACAATCATTTATATCATCTACCATAAATTCACCCGGATATTTTTCACTTCCTTGAACAAAATTCTCATCTTGCTGTTCATGAGCTGACTAGACTACCTCTTTATGAAGGCTTTGTTCTGATGACATGAAAACATTTGGATTCAAAACTCTGTTTTCTTCATTCCAGGTGATTTTAACAGCATAATTCTCTTTCATGGGACTTAGTACAAGGTTTTCTTGGTCACCATAATCCGAATCTGGATCTGAAAGGGTTGACTTAACGTTATCACATTCCGAAAGTAGAACTGGACTTCCCTGCATGCTGTCTTCTTCTATGGACAGATCCGAAATGACACTTTTTATTTCATCACTTTCAGCCATATGGAATTCTTCAACCTGCTGATCTATAAAGCTGTTCACTGGACTATCATCCTTTTCAAAAGAGGAAGAAGTTTCACCAACACTTTCTTGACCATGTGTGCACTGCAAATCTTCTTTAGCTTGAGATGGAACATAACCGTGCAAGAGTTGATCTATCTCATCTTCGGACAAAGGAGATAAGACCTTTTGTTTCCTTTTGCTCAAACAGTGATTGTCTTCATTAATTTCACGTGAAGGTGTATACAAATATTCCTCATACGACTGATCCATTTCATGTAATTCTTGTTGATTGTCAAGATGCAAAATTCTTTCATCTTCCACCGTACTATAATCTTGATCATGCTGCAAATTTTCATGATCGTCTTTACGTTGCTGAAAGGGATTTTCATACAGGGCTTCCATGATCTCATCATCCATAAAATTATCATCCTCGTCGTATTTTTCAAGGCTTTCAATATAAGTAGAAGCATGTTTGCAACAGTCATGAACTAGATTCAATGATGGATAAGAGTCTTTATATCTTTCAATGAACAGTGCATGAAAATCCTTTAAACATTGAATACAAGCAGGCAACAAACTTTCATACCAAGATTGGGCTTCACCTTCTAGAGTGGCCAGGAATATCTTCATTAAGCAATCTTCAGGAAAATCAACCTTCAACTTGCGAATATGCATGTGAAATCAAACTAGATGTAAAGCAACATCCTTCTTACCATCATCTTTAAACATAGGTAGATTCCTTGACCAATCTACCTTCAGAATTTTATTTGGAAAGCTTGGAATGTGATCTCGGCTCATGGGAGCGTATCTTCTTGCAATCCGCTCCATTTAAAAAAAAAACTCAAAGCTATTGATCCCTCTGTAGTGGAGTCACCATGAAGCACCGGTCGCTGGATTCTTCAGTGAAAGGAGTCGCGAGGTGAATGATTTCAGCTGTCTTCTTATGTCTGATCGTTATTCACCATCAACCATCAGATCTGAGCTTGATAGATGTATTGGAGCAAAAAAATCTTCAAGAAAACCATTTTCTTCCCCAGTATTGTCGCCACTATGTTAGCACCTAAATCTGCCTTAGGCTAAAGGAAGGCAAAATTCAGGGTAACCACAAATCACACTCAGTCTGGTAGCTAGCCCTACCAGAACAGGAGAGGGCTCTCTCCAAGTCACGCTCAGTGAATAGATAAGAAATATGGTCTGAGATGACTTACAATGAAATATTGATTTTAGGCTAGTAAATAAATATGGATGCAAGAAGCAATTTTTTATAAATGACTGAGTTTCTGGGATGTATGGGACCAACGAACAACAATGAGCAGAGAATTTAATACAAAGGAACAGATTATTTCGTGAGGCAAGACAGGCTAAAAGTCTAGCAATTAAATTTGAAGTAATGCGAAATGGAAATATTGTTTAGGAGGGTGAAAAGGGCATGAACAACATGAATCCTTTTCAACAGAAGAAGAACACGGAACATGAAATTTTCCCATAGGCAGAGCAATAAAAATGAATTCTACCTTATCTTACTCAGAAAATTTCACTGGAAATTAATATGAATGAACTGTGAAATATAATGAAAACATATGTAACATAAAGAGAAACACATTTGCAACACTCACACCACAAGAATCTCATGAAACAAAACCGATGCCTTTCATTAATCCTCTGTCAAAATACACAATGAAGAACTGAGTTTCTCTCCCATAGTCTCCCAGAAATTACAACAAACCAACCCTTTGAAAATGGTTTTGCATACAATATATAGACTATGCCATTGGGAAATAGAACGACCCAGAGTTGGGGAGTTTTTCAAATCATTACAAATTGCAAATGGAAAGCCAACCATTAGTGACAGGTGCAACATTACAAAAATGACAAATTGCTTGGGTGATTGCTCGCCTTCCTTTGCCACTTGGATAGAAGCCAAACTTTAGTGAAAATATTCTTTAAACTTTTCCTTAGGTGCCAAATTTTTTTTAGTGTAAATGAGTAGGCCCACTTGGAGAAAGTCGCAAATCGAGATTTCACGGAGCAGAAGTGATTTTATGCGCCACGCCAAATCACCCAAGGCGAGCAATCACCTTGGGTGATTGCTTGGGTGATTGCACGCCAAATTGGGTCTATATGTGCCACGCCAAAAACTGTATGCATTGCGCCACTTTGGAGCTAATTTTGAGGCACTTCCTAAAGTCCAAATTGAGCCCAAGTCTTCTTGTTAGAAATCCCTACCTACCTACTTTCCAACCCAAGTGGAATTTCTGAATTTGGTGCTCATTTTCCCCTCCAAAACTTCAATCTCCCAAGACTACTTCCTGTGTGTCAAAATAGGGGCAGAGAGGTCATTGTTTGAGTGTTTTTGACCTCCTGGGGACTCAAAACTTGCGCAAAATTCTTGGCCATGCACCAGTAGTCATGATTTTTCATACTGAATCCAAAAATGCAAACCATTCTTGATTTGGAGCTCCCAATCCTAAGGGTCGCGCCAGTGGCGCACAGGGAGAAAAACCCTGTTTTGTGCCCAAAAGTTGTCAAATGACCAAAAATGCCCCAAAAATGCTCCAAATTTCTTGGCCATGCACCGGTAGTCATGATGTTTCATGCTGAATCCAAAAATGCAAACCATTCTTGATTTGGAGGTCCCAATCCTAAGCGGAGCCTGTGCGTAACACTTTTTGCAGGAGATGTTTGGAGGCCTTACCTGTGTCCAAATTGGGTGTAGGATAGCTCGTTGGAAAGGTATTTGAGCTAATTTTCAACCCAACTAGAAGTGTTTAATTTGGAGTTCATTTTCCCTATCAAAAATCAAATCTCCCAAGACTGGTCAAAATGTGCCCAGTGAGGCTGCCTCAAGGTAGAGTGTTGTTGCAGTCAACTTTTGAAGGTGTTCCTCAACTCCAGATTGAGCTCATGATAGCTCATTGGAAATATATTTGTGTTGAATTATCATTTTACTCATCATTGAAGTCATTTTTCTAACCAAGATAGGAGAAAATTTGATTTTCCCAAGGTCACTTTAGAGGTGCATCAATTCTCCTGAGGCAATTGTATGTTTGACATTTCTCTAAAACCATGACACCTGTGTAAAAAGTGAAGGAGTTTTTTTTTTCTTGGCTGATTGTGGACAAAAACCTCTCTCAGTTTTCGAAAATTCATCTTTGCATGCTCCGAAACATCATTTGAGTGAATTATTGAACCTTCCTCTGGCCTACAAGTATTATTGAAGCACTTTGAGAACAACAATTTGCAAACCCTAGACCTAATGACTGAAATGAGTCTTGTCCATTACAAGATAAAACATTTATTGTCATGGATTTTAATAACTTTGATGAAAAGACCTAAGCCAGTAGGTACAAGACATGAGGGGAATGAACTGACAAGACCCTTCCGTCAGATTATGGCATGCCTCTAGCAAAATGCAGCTGAGTGAATGGAGCGAGACACCTAAAAATGAGATGTAGAAAGAGTTTTGATCTCTGACGAAGGACTGGCAAGACCAACTCTAACAGAGAGAGAGGATGTGAGAGAGTGGAGTTAGGGAGGCAAAGAGAGATGGAGTTGGAGGGGGAGAGAGAGAGGTAAGAAGAAAGAAATATAGAGATAAAGGTGGAGAGAGAAAGAGAAGGAGTGATAAAGAGGATGGAGAGAGAGGGAGAGAGGAAAGAAGTAGGGAAGAGAGATAGAAATGGGGGGGAGGGAGAGAATGGGAAGAGAGAGAGAGAGAGAGGGAGAGGGAGAGGGAGAGGAGGGAGGGATAGGTAGATAGATTGAAGAAATAGAGTGTATGTTTTAGCGGTGATATAGAGAGAGGAAAATGGAGATAGAGATATAGATGGAAAGTGAAGAGAGGAAAGAAGAGAGAGATGGAGAGAGGGACAAATAGATTGATAAGATATGAAGTGAAATAGCATGTGTGTTTGGGGGTTGAGATAGAGTGGAAAATAAGGAGAGATGGAGGGAGATATAGATATATATGGGGTGGGGGGGGGGGGGGGAAGAGGGAAGAATATTTCTTGCACTAGATACATTGATTTCAATGTAGACAGTGATTTCTAATCCAATTTGATGTCATGCAGTAGATGCATTGATTTTAGTGTAGATGTTGATTTCTAATGATATTTGATTGCTTTCGCTAGATGCATTAATTTCAATCTAGATGATTTCTAATCCTATTTGATTGTTTGCACTAAATGCACTGATTTCAATGTAGATGGTGATTTCTATTCCTATTTGATTGGTTGCACTAGATGCATTGATTTCAATGTAGATGTTGATTTCTAATAATGTTTGATTGCTTGCACTAGATGCATTGATTTCAGTGTAGATGGTGATTCCTAATCTTATTTGATTGCTTGCACTAAATGCATTAATTTAAATGTAGATGGTGATTTCTAATCCTATTTAATTGCTTGCACTAGACACATTGATTTCAGTGTAGATGTTGCTTTATAATCCTATTTGCTTACTTGCACTTGGTGCATTAATTTTAGTGTAGATGTTGGTTTATAATCCAATTTTCTTACGTGCACTAGATGAATTGATTTGAGTGTAAATGTTGATTTCTAATCTTGTTTGATTTCTTTCATTAGGTGCAGTGATTTTAGTGTAAATGTTGTTTTCTAATATTATTTAATTGCTTGCATTAGATTCATTAATTTTAGTGTAAATGTTGATTTATTTTTTTATGTAATTGGATGTATGATGGTACATTAATTTTAAAGTGATTGGGTTAACATTGTGCAGTGATTTCAGTGTAATCACAAAAGCTTTTTTCACCCAGGAAAAATCATAATCTTTCATTTATATTTGAAAAATTACATATAGTATATACTAGTAGCATATGCAGTATTGGCCTGTAGCCATATCTGTGTATTAAATACATCCTTTTGTCACCATGGCTATACAAAAATATAGTGCTATGTGCTGATCTCATACTATGCAGGGAAGCAGCATAATAGTCTATAAAAAACATAACTGAAATAATTACAAAGACATTCACCACACAAGGCAAGAGCAAATAAAAGTCTGTAGATAGAAGCTACAATGATATATACAATGGAAAGGATCGAAAAACTGTATGATCAAAACCAAAATGATCTAGGGCCTGTCTACCCTATAATATGCCTGATCTATGCATGACCAGTGATAATACTGGTACTGTTCAGTTCCATTCTGCTCCTGTATCAACCACTGTCCTCTGGATAGTAGTGAGGCCTCCTTGGAAAGCCTGTTGGAACTTTGGTTATATTCCCTGTAAATGTGATGACATGAGATTCTGTTAAGTTGAGATTTGAACAAAATCACTTCCCCTAATATATGTCTAAGAGTGTGTGCATGATAGGCAGAGACATTACTAAGCCAATTTATAATGATTTTTGAGTCGCCAAATATCTGCAGATTGATGCAATCATGTCCCAGGGGAAAATGCAATAGATGACGGAGGGTGATAAGTTCAGCAAAGTTGTTAGTTCCACCTCCCAGTACCAACTTGACATTGTATTTATGTTGGTCATTTAGATGCAGAATAAAACCACCCCCATAGCCATGCTCTTATGCAGCCCCATTAAAAAAAGCCCAAGGGATGGTTTTGTCAATAGGAGTGGGGGTAATATGGCAGTGAGTTGTGGGTGTTTTGATATCAGGTAATTCAGGATAGGCTGATAATATCTTGGTAGCCATGACAGGCCCAATAGCAGCCCCTTCATAAAAAATAATATTGTTCCTTGTCAGCCAAATGGACCAACAAAAGAGTAGGGGGAGGCTGAGCAGTTTGGAGCCATGATTGGCAGTACACCAATTTTGCCAGGCATTATTAACATTGTCCATGTCCCATCTACCAGATTGTAATGAATTTGAGATGGATTCCCAGAGACCTTTGGAGAAATCAAATTTTAAAAAGAGGTCATCTGTGGATTTAGAGGCCTGTTTATAGAGGACACACCAGTTCGGGCTGTAGAAAGCATGATGAGATAATTGGTCCCTAGCAGGAACTTTGTAACTAAGCACACACCAAAAAAAGAGTCTGGTTCTTGGGGAACATTTAATTTCCAAATCATTCACCACCAATCAAGTGTGATTGTAGGCTGCCTATGATCATTGATAGCAAGGTAACTAGCTTTTGGCGAATAAATACCATTATTAGAAATGCACCAGATAAGTTCATCAGGACCCTCCATGATTCTGATATGGGATTTTGTCAGAGCATCTATGTATTATTGCTAGGTATGGTGCCATTGTGGTGGAATATCAAGAGATTCTATAGACTTCCATCCTTGGGAGAGGATGGATGTGTTATCATGATCAGTAATGTGTGCAATGACAGATATGTCCCACTGATTTAAATGATGAATAAGATCTCTCAGAAGACTATAGCAGGCTCCCCCTCCTGACTAGGAATCCATTCCAATCCAAGCTTTTGTTCCATCTTTTATCCGCCAGGCTAGATGATTGGGAATGATAGGAAGGGAATGTAGCAGTGCTTTCCAAATAGAGGAGATGGCTGAATTGTTCAATTGAGGTAGGTGCACCCAATCCATGATCTGCATAGGCCAGATGTATTTGTGGTAAGAGATAGTGGTCCAGAGATTTTGTCCCATGAGGATGGTCCACCCCATTTTGGTAGCCAAGGCTTGGGAAAAATGACTAAGGTATTTCAAACCCCAACCACCCCCTTTTTTTGGTAATGTGATCTCTTTCCAGCTCACACATGCAAATATCTTCTTGCCTTGATGCCCATTCCATAGGTATTTGCTACATATTTGTTGAAGACGGGCGAGAATGTTCCTGGGAATCCAAGCCAGAGACATCCAGAAAACAGGCATAGCCTCCAGCATAGATTTTATGAGGACCAATCTACCTACTCAAGATAAAAAATGATGGCTTCAACGAGTCACCCTTTTCTCCAGCTTGATGACCAACCAAATCCAATCAACTACTTTTTGACTCAATGGTTTGATCTAGAAACCCAGGTATTTGAAGCCCTGATCAAGTGGAAGAATGTTATAAGGAAAATGATGTTGGGTAAAATGAGACTCTTGAAAGGAATTTGAAGCTAGGGTGATAGTGGATTTCCCTTGATTAGCCAACATACCCGTAGCCCTAGTGAAAAGAGAGAGAGCATTTACAAAAGATGTAGAGTATCTGATGCTATCATCAAGGAAAATGAGGACATCATCCACAAATAGAAGGTGTTTGAGGTAATAGTGATCGCTTACTTTTAGCTCAAAAAGTCTACCATTCCTTTTCTCCTGGATAAGTAGTCTACCGAGACCTTCCATGACAATAAGGAAGAGGAGGGGTGGAACAGGGTATCCTTGTCTAAGACCCCTCTCTGCATGGAAAAAATGTGATATAGATCCATTTATGAGAACATTGAAAGAAGTCGATGTAATGCAGGACATGATCCAGATGATAAAACTATGAGGGAAACCCAGATGCATAAGAAGCATTTTGATGTATAACCAGCTAACATGATCAAAAGCTTTGGCCAAATCAATCTTTAATATGATGCCCTTAAGCCTTCTTGACTAAATTGAGTGAATAACTTCTTGATTCGTGCCTACGGCTTCATGGATCTGACGATTCTCCAGAAAAGCAAATTTCTCAAAGGAAATATGCTGAGAGAGGATGGGTCGGATCCTATTAGCAATAATTTTTGCAATGATCTTGTATAAATAGTTGCAAAGCAAGATGGGCCAAAAATCGTTAAAAGATGAGGGAGTATCCATCTTAGGGATAAGAGCACTGAAAGTAGAGTTTATGGCATCATATAATTTTCCAGTAGTTCTGAATTCCTCAATCACTTGAAGCGGGTCATTTCCCAATAATTCATAAAAAGCCAGATAAAATTCAACTATCCATCCATCCGGACCTGGGATTTTGTCCTTCTTCAACCATTTCAAGGTCCTCTCTAGTTCAAAGGATGGAACAGGTGAGGTGAGCTTTGCCTCCATATCTTCATCCACAAAACATGGAAAAGGGCCATCAACTTGGATAATATTAGCTAAGTTTGTCCCAAGAGGGGAATTATAAAGGTTTTGAAAGTGAGAGGTGCCCAGCTGAGAGAATTTGCTGTAGGAATCTGCCACACCTCCATTAGGTAAGGGAAGGTTCCAAATAGTATTTGAGACATTTCTACCCTTGGCATAGTTCTGAAAGAACTTTTTGTTGTTGTCCCCAACATGTAGCCACAGGGCTTTTCTCTTTAGTCTCTAGGTTTCCTCTCTCTCTTTTAGAATCTTTTCCTTTGATTTCTCAAGCTCGATGAGGTGTAGTTTGCCTTGCAAAGATGTAAAACCCCTATTACTATCATCCAATAGACATTTCAATTCAGATTCAATCTTAGAGAGAATATGGTCCTCCCTCTGTGATTTTCTTTGGCCCGAACAATAGATAACTTCTTCAGCTAGGAGAGATTGTGGCAAAAACCCTCAGCCAGCAATCGATGACCTGAAATAGGATTAGCTTTCCAGAATTTAGTGACAAGCTTAATGAAACTAGGGTCTTGTAGATAAATGTGATTGAATTTAAAGCGAGGTTTTGGCTTTGGGTGGGGACCGAGTATCTCCATGTATATAGGAGAGTGATCTAAGATGCCACCAACACCCACCCATTGTCTATATCTGTGTAGGATCTGCATCAAGGGAATCTTTATCATGAAACAGTCAAGCCTCCTAGCCAATGTTGCCTCCCCAACCCTTTTGTTCCTCCATGTGGGTAGGGGTTTGTTCATAAGAATGTCAGATATGTTGTGAAGTTCCAATAAGTTCATCATGAATTTTGATAGAGGATCCACTTGTGCTTGTGAGCCCCATGATTCTCCAAACCCCGGAGAGAAATTTAGATCCCCCCCAATAATAATATGATTGGAAGAAACAATGGCAAGGTTGAAGAACTTGAGCCAAAATCCTCTCGTCTGTGGTAGGGCCCATAAATGTTAATAATACAGAGCTCCAAACCCATTTCTGTAGAAAAATGTCCAACCTAATAAACCCTAGACCACTGTAGGTTGAGTGTGCTTTGATGGTTCGGGGATTGTACCCAATGGCAAGACCACCAGATTGTCCCAAGGCATCAAGAGAATGAAAATGCGAGCCAGGTTTAATGGATTCCAGGGAATTGGTAATGATATCAGCCTCCACCAAGGTTTCTTGTAGCAAGATGATGTCAATAGGCTCAGATTCAAAGAGTCTCATAAGGGCTAGTTTTTTGGAGGCACTAGCCACACCCCTATAGTTAACTGAGAAACACTTCGTGTGGGGAACTATACCTGGGTATTCAAAGCTCTAAGTACCCAATCAATGGAGGATTGTCTTCCTAATACAACTTCAGCCCTTGCCTTTTGGATGGCTTTGGAGAGATAAGATTTACAACCACAAGAATATTTGGTGAAAGGACCAGGTAAAGAGAGACCTATCCCATATAGGGATAGAGATGAGTCAGTATGGAGAGAGCGTGAGCGAAGATTGTATGAGTGCGAGGGTTCAGGCCCATCCTTAGAGGATGGAGGGGGGGGAGATAAAGGCAGATGGGAACAATGGAGCGGTTGTAGAGAAAAAGGCAAAGGGAGAGATAGGGAACATGGAATGGAGGGGATGAAATGTAGAGGAGATGATGTAACCTATGTAGCAATACATGAAACAGAAACAAAGGAGATGGGGTAAGTGGAGGTACCCACTTTCCTCGTAGTCTTAGTGGCTGCCCTAGATTGCGTCATGGGAGGTGATGATGTTCTGCATGAGCATGTTGCAACCTGAGGGGGGACTGCATGAATAGAAGCCCTAGTAGTTAGAATGGGAGGAAATTTTGACAGAGGAGCAGATTGTCCCTTAATACCTTCAGCTGCGATCGAATATTTTGGAGCCTTTTTGACCAGAGGGCATTCCTTGAAAATGTAACCAACCTTGTGACACCTCCTACAGCATAATGGGACTCCCTCATAGTCCAGGATCTATACCCAAGTGACATTTCTCCAATGCAGTGTAATTTTCTCCTCCAAACCCTCCCGAGTGTCCAAATGGACAAGAATGTGAGCAAGGGTGCGATTCTTTATCTAGATGTAGGATCTATCATAGTCGAGATAGGTACCAAGTGTGTTCCTAATCCTCATGAAGACATCCTCCGACTAGTATTGTAGAGGGAGCCCCAACAAATGAACCCAGAGAGGTCCAGCACCTATCTGTTCCCGTTCTAGATCAAACAATGGGTTCCAGCACTTGAGAAGGACCGGGGCCATCTCAATATGCCAATAGCGGGATAGTACCAAATATGTGAATTCTTCCTTTGAAAAATGCAATGCAAACCATCCACGAGGAAGGATCTGCACCTCCGACAGTTCTTTCAGAGTATTTCCCCAGATTTCTTGGACACAAAGTGTTAAACGCTCCGCCGAATAAGCCCTTCCTTGAACATGACCAACCAGGACAGTTCCCGACTTATCCGCAATCTCGCCCATTAATAAACCCTCGCCAAAATTTATTATTAAATCCTTTGATGTGGATTTAATGCACTTTACCTTTCTTTTGCAGGTCCACAGTGCGGTGGGGTGATCCTGCAAAGGGTCCGAGGTAGAGATCCCTTCCTATTGGGTGTAAGCAGCCAACTTAACCCTAATCAATAGGGTTTCAAAAGAACTAGACGATGAATTAGTAGTCGAAGAGGGCAGGATGAAACCTTGAAGAGAAGGCCCCACAGTAGGGTTTTCAGCAATGCCAGATGTAACTTGTTCTCGCAGCGGGGGGGTGGTATGCCTTTGGTAAGTGTCCTCCAGAGGGTTTAGTTTGAAGGTTGGGGAGGCCAATGAGACCGCAAAGGGCAGATGGAGGGTGCCAGGAGAAAGCAGCGGGAAATCTAATGCAAGGGAGTCGATGGGAAGAGTGCTGAAATGTAGGGAGGAACAGAGAGACCCGGGAGAGTGACCACTAGTGCAAAGTAGGACGGAGCGGATACGAGAGGCACAAGAGTGACTAAAAAGGACTAGCTAGGGTTAGGTCTGCCAAATATGGACTGGCTGGGAAATGGATTTGGCAAGTAGTCCACCGCCTCGAGATCCATGTCAACATCCATCCCAAACAGGAATGAAATGACACCTATAGACAAACTAACGAAATGAGGCAGCTGCAATGGAGAAGGAAGCGAATGGATAGACAGCCAGAAAGTCTAAAGGGTAAAAAATGTCAAGACTGCAGTAAAACTGCAGATTACCCTAACCCTAAATGGTGTGGCTCGAATGGGAGCTCCATCCTCCTCTCACTTGTAACCATGGAGGAAATAATAATATGTCCCTAATCACAAAAACTTATTGACAATGTACATTGATTTTTGTGTTATAATAATTCAACCTATTAATATTGGAGAGAAGGGGAAACAAGGAATGATGTTAACTACAATAGATTGAGCTAAAGATTTAAATGGTTTACGGTTTAACTTGTCCTTTTCATCTAATTGATATGAAAATATGACAATCAATATGAAAAGATGACAAAAGTAAAAAGGGTGACAATAAGAATAATAGAAGAAAATAGTTTTAGATTAACTACAATGAAGAACATTTGTATTTGACTATAATCTTATTATTCACATTTTATATCATTCAACACTATTACATGGTCTCTTTACATTCAAAATTTATATTTCATCATTTTTCATCATTAAATTTATTATCATCACAACAAACTGAGGCAACTAAGCAAATTTAAAATTAAAATATACACATTAGTCTGAGACATATTACCATATTTAAAATGATTATATTAATATTAAATGAATTTATGTATTATTGATAAAACTAATCATATGTTTGTTTGTTCGTTATATTGTCTTTGGCCGCACATGACTAAAACCAACCTAGATCCATCTTAACTCTAGATCTATCATGCACCGAGAGGGATCAAATCTATCGAGGTGGAAACCTTTCCTCAAGTTTTGCACTCAAAAAAATGTTTGCACCTCAAGAGATGTGATCCCTCTCATCGCTTGATAGATCTAGAGTTAAGATGGAACTAGGTTGGATTTATTTTAAAATTGAGGAAATTACAAATATTTTTAAAGTAAATTTTCATTAAAATAATAATTATTTACTTTCAATTACATAAATTGATATAAAACTAGCTTGGATCTATCTTAATTTTAGATCTTAATTTTGGATTTACCAAGGGCAGAGGGGGTTAAATCTCTTTTCACTTTAAAAAAAGGATTGTATATGAAGAGATTTTATGCCTCTGACACTTGGTAATTTAGCAGTACTATGATTGAATTATTAATTATAACTATAATTATTAATTTTATATTTCACTTTACTTATTTTTACTTTTATAATTTACCCCAACTTTATTTTGCTTAACATTTTGCACATTAAATTTTATTTTATGGAATTTCCTCAAATTAGATGTTAAAATTGATTTTCAAATAAAATAAATTGGTTATATTTTTTAATATTAAAAGTTATTTTTCATTTGCCCCATGGTGTAGATTAGTTGATGATAGAATGGGTTGTTAAGGAATTTCTTATGATGCTATTTGTTTAAAATTCGATTAGCTCAGTGTGCCACATGTGAGGCAATGTGGGTACACTTGGAGGTGACTGTGGTAGTGGATAGAATCGATCCTTAAGTACAAACATGCTATAGTTGTCTATTCTCTCATATACAAAAAAATAACAATAATAATAATAATCTTACTTTTTTAATTTTATTGAATTAATTATCTATCAAAATTAGATTTTATTAAAAGCACATGATTTTATCGGAAGTAGTTTAGGTGATGGAAATAAAGGAAATTAATTTTCTTGTAAGCATTTTCTAAAGTGTATCTCCACTCAAACAGTCTCATAGAAAAAAAGTCTTGACCCCACCCATCAAGCAAGCAACCCAATGTCACTTTGGTGGCCTTCGCTCACTCTTTAGACTACAAGAAGGATATCCTTATCTAGAGGGGAATCCTTAAATATCGAGCTAAGCTAGGTCATTGAGTAAAGAAAGGAAGTTCCTTAATGAAGACTAGTGATTTGACACTACTTACTGTCAAAGTAAAAGGTCAGGGATAAGTGTGTGAATAGTCAAACAAACCATGAATTATTAACAAATTCTGAATGATTTTAATTACAAAATTATTCTTATTCATGCAACCAAATTATACTTGAAAAAATAAAGATAAATCTTGCTCAATTAACCATATAGCATGAGATGCTAGTGAAGCATATATACAATGGCACAATAAAAATAGAAAATGAATCATAAATTGTCTATACAAGTAAGGCATTAGATCATTCATTCATCGTATTCATGAGCATTGGAGATTGAGAGTTCATTATCATCATCAAGAGACGATTCCACAATTAAGAGATCATATACCAACAATATTAACTATGTTTGGTACAACAAAGAGTTATGTGTTTGGGATGATAAATAAAGGAAATATTCAAACTTGTCATTGTTACTAAGGATAATGAAGACACCAAAGTTGAATGTGGACTATTTAGACGTTTGTAACATTCAAATGTCATCCATTTATCATCATGCAAGTTGCATGAAGGAAATTTGGTAGCAGTACTAAGTGAACATTCTTTGATCAAAGTTCATACCGTCTCCTTAGCACTACCACTTTGCGAGATGAAGAAGAAATGTGAAATATATGTGCAACCAACTAAATAAGTTGGAAAGCTTGTTGCAACATAAGTAGGTGGTCATGTCATGTTGCAAAAGGAGGTGTTGGCCCACTCCCCTTTTCGATAATTTGTCAACCTTTGAATTTGATTCCCTATGAATGTGATCAAATGATATGACCCTAAATATTCTAATAAGCTCCATAATTTTAATCATCCTTTCATCTAATAAGGAAGTGTACAAGGAAGTATAACCTTTCACCCAATCTAAAACAACCTTTGAATTCCCTATGACTTGTATGTTTAGATTGTTGAAGTGACATAATTAAAATGACTAACATAAATGACTAATTCATATTATTGTAGTTTTTGTTAGGTAGTCATATTTTTTTTCCTAGACTAAATTAGTCATTTATGTTAGTCATTTTTAGTAGTATTACTTATTAGCTAGTCATATATTTTAACTGGTGACTAAAATAGTCATTTATGTTGGTTGTTTTTAGTTGGGTCTCTTAATATTGCTAATTTTTGGTAGTATTTCACTTGTAAAAGTTGTGGTGACTAACTCATTTAGTCACCTAGTAACTAATTTTACCATTTTCTACGAGAGGTTGTATTGATATAAAGCTTAGAAAGAGATACAACCAAAGCCTTGATGTTGCAAGTCTCCTCCAATGTATCTAGGTTCCAACACTACTTCTAGCATCTCATGGTTAGCCTCAACAATAGAAGTTTAAGGCTTCTTCCCTTTAGTTCCAAACCAAACCGTACACACTATTCTCCCTTTACACACATAAACTATAAGGCAAAAGATATAGATATCTTGTTGGTTATTCAAGCTCCAAAAAAGACTAGTTCAACTTGGAAAAGGAGGAGTTTAGATAGCTTTGACAGAGGGGAGATGGCTCCTCTTATGATGGGAGAGTGCTTATCTCTTTGGTTTGTTCCATTTTTATAGGGAAAGGAGCCCAAACAGACTCCCTTCGCTCTATCTAGCCCAACCATTTACCAGACTTATGTTCATGAAGCTTATAGAGATGAAAGCTTCAACTCCATTTTTTAAAAAATGCCAAAAGAGGATCGACACGAGTGATGAAGGGCTCACTTGCATCATACAATGTTAGGTCTGGTTTCAAACTCTACAAATCGGAGAAGGGAAGGAACTGATCACTAGCGTCGATCTTGAAAATTGTGATTGAAGGAAGATTCCCGGGAAATGATGCAAGAGGGGAATGTTCTTCTGATGAATAGGGATGTAAAGGCATGCTCTTCATGATCGGAAAGCACATAGAGTTCCCTGTAGAGGTCCTCTAGGATCAAGGAATGAGGAGTACAGGGACAGTGACAAAATGTTTTGTAACACATTGCAAGCTCAATTTGAGGTAGTGTGTGGTACATTGACTCAGGGGCTTCATTGCGCATGACAAGACATAAAAAATTATTCAGGAGTTTGTTGGAGAAAGATATGCAATTCCATATTGAGCTTGGAGATGATGGCAGATACAAGGCCAAAGGATTTGGTACAGTGAGATTTAAGAGGAATTCTGGTTCCCTTCTCCATCTCAAGAATGTGATGTATGTCCTAGGATTGAAGAAAAACCTTGTGTCAGTAGTATCCACTAAAGACAAAGGGTATGATGTGGTATTCAACAAAGGGAAGACCTACCTCAAGCATTCTTCTTTATGAGAAGTCAAGTATATTTGTGTTAGGATATAAAACCTCTACAAATTGGAGGTTGATGCATGTGTAGCCTTGTGGAGAAAGTAAAATATTTGTCAAAGTAGATATGTGATGGTTGAGTGAGAGCAAGTTAAAAATCCTCAAGATGGAGCCCCAACAAGTATCTTAGTTTCACGCTAAGCTAGTTGGTAGTTGGGATGGATAGCAATATGATGATGAGGACCATAACCTAGGGTGAGTGGAGGAAGACACTCAATCAGGGAATAACAATATAGAGAAAGCTCGAGCCAAGTGAGTAGAGGATTTAATTAAGGGATCTCAAAATAGACTTGAGTCTCCTAGCTTCAAGAAGCAGACACCAAGATACACAGGGTACATGGCTCTTTTTGGTTCATAGCGAGCAACTACAACAACAAAGAGCTTGGTAGAGCTGAAGACAGATCCAAGTGGATGAGGTTCTTCCAAGAATACTTTCCTTTCTAAGAGGGAGTGTTGAAATTGTTGCAAGGAATGGCTTCTTTGACTTCTGCCTTAGTAAAATTAACTGCCAATTCAAATTAAATCTCATAGTTACTTGAGTTGGTTGTCAGTTAACATGTGTGATGTGGCCTATCACTAGTTTATTGTCAATTACTTCAAGTTAGATGGATTTCAGTGATTTGTGTACCAGTTGATAGATAATATTTAGCTATCTAGTGGAGTTAAACTTTAGTGTCTATCAATTAAATGATATCTAGTTCTAGAATAGAGATAGACTTGAGTTCTTGATTTTGGTTGAGTATTTTGACTTTTTTTAACTCATATGACTCTCATTTAATAAGTTTCAGTTGCTAAATTTGGTCCTAGTAGGTCATGTGATTCAATTTTCCTATTGAGATTGAATGAAGGAACAGATCTATTTATTCATTGTACACAGGTTTTTCTAGAGAGAGCTTGAGAAGCAAGAAAATCTTGATAAATAAGTAGAGAAAGAGGCTCGAGAAGCAAACATAGCAATTTATCTTAGGAATTGCATAAGGAAATAGGAACTCCTATCATGCCTTATTTTCCTATGTATTGTGAAATTCTTGTAGAGATTTGATCAGTATTACAAGGAGATTTAGGCTTGAAAAAGATTCTATGTAATAAATCAGATTTCTCAGTTGATTAATACAAGAAAGAGGAGTTTTTCCTTGTTGGGTTCCCCAGATAAATTTTGTGTTCTATGTGTGATTGTGATTCTATTCATTATTTTCTTTGCATAGTTTTTTGGTAGGAAAATATTGTGACTTTTGTTATCAACTTGATTTCATTAGCAGTCGCAAGGTTTCAAGGATTTTCTACAGTCCAAGAAGAAATAATGAGGATTTATATCTAACCCCTAAGAGCAATATACATTCATATAGCTTTTCATCAAAATATACCGAGACAAAATTCATAAAAGGAAAACAAAAAATATAAAACTATATAATTAATATAATACTCCAATAAACCCAAAGAAGACTTTACTACATAGTCACCTAATCAGAGGCTCCACTTGAATGTGGCTCACAGAACCTTGTCATTGGGAGGATTCATAGATAATCTTTGCTAGAACGTGTGATTCCCTCTCTCCAAAGAGTATAACAATCCAAAAAGAAGAAAAAGAAAAAAATGGTGGAGAACTTCTAATGGAGAAGACTTTAGAGTTACATGATTATAAGCTTGGTTATGAAAATCGATAATGAGAAATCAAGAGGAAAAACTTTCTATTTATAATAACATGTTAGCTAGCTTTGATGAGGTCAAATAGAATAAAATCTGTGTTCGACCAAATCAATATCTAACTAATTTGGTATTTTAATGTTATTTGTTAAAGGGAAAGATAGAAAATAATGGTTAGTTACCTTTATTTAGTTAACTATCTGAAAAATAATGATTTATTAAGTTAATTAATGAACACTGAGCAAAATAACTAGAAATAATTAAAAAAAAATGGATTTACTAAATTACTTCTAGGTTAGAGGGTAAATTAGGTTAGAAATAATTCTAAAATAATGATTTAACAAACTATTCCTATAAGGATGTTTAGAATATTAAAAAATAATGAATAAATAAATTATTTATTGAATTATTCTTATAGAAATTAATAAAGTGAGAGAAAATATGTTAAATTTAGTCACCTAAATGGTGAAATTATGACAATAACATAAAAATAATGAATTTAAGGGTTAGTCTCATGTAAATAGGTTAACAAATGGAAATAACTTAGGAACATTTGTTCATTAGGCCATTTCCTTAAGTGGTAGTGGGTTTTAATGTCTAAAACCCCTACTAATATGGTGTATTTCGATGCACCTAATGATTTTTCCTAGGCAATGATTTTTGTGTGCTAAGAAGTTTCCCCTCAATGTATGAATGTTAGTAGAAAATTGTATGCTTGAAATAGATTGTAGTTTTTTATGACCTCAGTATCGCAACAAGAATGTTGGAGCTCCTAAGGCCTCAAATTTATTTATAAACTCTGGGTTTGTACAAACTTAAGAGGGGATGACACTGTATGTGTAGTAGACACCTTCCTCTTCCTAGTTTGACTCCCTTGAATCCAGGTGAAAGAAGGCACTGAAGAAAAATCAAATGAGCAAAGATATAGGTAAGTCACTAATACTAAGATTGTACAAGGTAAATTACAACAAAGAAAATATATTATATCTTGCTGGAAAGGGAATGAAAAGAAAGGAAAGTTATTATACTTCGTTGAAAAGGAAATTCCTATATTACTCCTGTTGGAAAGAAATCACACTTCCCTAAAAGTAAATGATAGGAATGGGAATCTAATCTAGTTGTAGAAATCAACATTCAAGAATCAAGCAATGAAGAAGCTAAATGATGACCCAACTAAGTCTTAGCTCAAACAAAGTAGTCTTAGAGAATTCATAGATTGTTATAAGGCACAAATATACTTCTACCATGAATTCATAATGGATGCAGACAAGGGAGACGTGTGAAACTAGACTACTATAGGAAATGAATCATGAAAAAAAAACTCATTTCAATAATTTATCAATCCAACCTAGAACAAATGAATCATGAAGACTAAGTGCATAAATGATAAATCTAACTAAGAAAATAAATTCTAGAGAGAAGAGAAATAAAATACATGGTAGGGCCTTAAGGCTCCTAGGATGGTCAAGCTCAAGGATAATTATATTCTAATGAGGGAAAAATATCCTTATAAGCTGAAAAGGAAACCAAACTTCATTATTAGAATCAAATCAAGTACATCCTTGCTGGAAATGAAAGTAGAAATGATAAATAACAAGGTTTCTTCACAAGGGCACCAAAAATTCCTCTCCCCTAGAGGCTAGTTCAAATTCTCTTTAAAAGGAGGATTTCTCCCCCCTCCAAAATCCCTAAAAAGTTGGATATAGTCCACAACATAAAGAATATTCATTAAATGTTGAGTTATGGATTCTCTTGTAGCAGGGAACACAACCCTAGATTTTATCAATCGCTGGATATTCATAAAATTTTCAATATTTTCGTAATATTTTATTTATTTATTATCCAATTATGTTCCATCATGTAGTAGGGATCAAGTCCCTAAATTCTCTCATTTCACAAATCTTCAGAATCTGCAGAATATTATCACAATATTCTGTAAAATAAATGCTATTAGGCACATAATAAGTAAATAATCTCTAAACCTTACTAAGAACATATTAAAGTTGAAAAGTATATTATTAAGTGTAGAAGGAAAGGTTTAATTTTCCTACGAGTGGTTGGATGGGCCTTAATTTGTATCTAATTTGGAGGCCCATCAATTTTCTTTCAGTAGACATAGGAGTTGGTCATGGAGAGAGAGGGGGTTATTGTTGCAAGGATATGAACCATAGTATGAGGAGGTATTTACCACTCATCAAATAAGAGCCTCAATGTGAGGGTACATGATATCACTTAGATGGAGTAAGAATACCCATACCCACCAAGATAACTCAATACAAAGAATAATGATGCTCCTAGAAGAGTGGGCCTGAGCTAAGTAATATATAGCACATCAATGTGTTGACATAAATGGGTGAGAAAGTGATATAATGAAATACATAGTCCCACATACATGTTCCTATAAAAAAGGAAAATGAATAATAAAATAATTATTGCTAATGTAGTGACAGAGGACCAAATTCCCCCATGTTAATGGGAGGGGGTGATCTCAGCTAAAGAATCTCCATTGAACAAGAATGGGATCTAAAGATTTGAATAAGCCAACTAAAAGGTGGTTGATTTTGTGGGATACAGTGACAATAATAATGGGGGATGCGCTAGTATTAGAGGTACCTAATAGGTAGTATAGTATGGGTTTTTTGGTTTGTGAATGAAGGTGACTTATGAATAGGACAAGAGGATTCCTTTGAGGGATGCATATCTTCAGGGTGACTCAAATTCGACTGTCCTTGACTAGAGCATGTTAAGGAATCATCTTCCAAGTGTGGAAAGTGGTCATGAATTTGCTGAGTCGAAATTTTCTTCAACTACGTGACTTTCAAAGGAAAATCCACACAGTTGTAATTTAATCCTTTGGATAAGTTGTGCAGTCCAATTTTACACATAATACCTTTCGAGAATTTAAAATTTTTTGAACTTCAGAATAGAATGAGTTGGAAAATATTCACTTGTATATTATGTTGGATGACTTTGGGTGTCTTCTAGATTTTACAAATATGGGTATGATTTTTTGGTATTAACAGTTTCCTCCTAATGTATGATGTTAGGAGAAAATGTATAGCCAAAATACATCATGTTTTCTTTTCTGACTGAGAATATAATCAAATTCATGAGAGAGAGAATAAATTGTTGTAGAGATGAGTAGGGAAAAAACTTAAATGAGGATAAAAGATAATCATGCTCTAAAAAAAGTGGTTATATGAATCACAAATGTCCCATGCTTGTTATGATGAGTAGTGACTAGTTATTACAATTAGTTAGGAAATAGTCCCATCAAGTCAACGGTATGGTGGTTGACATGATGATGGTTGATGATTATAACTCCTAACACCCATAGGGGTGATTCTTTGACAAATAGACTGAACTAGGTGCCTCCATGCATCATAAAAGGTGGAGCACTGCTTGAATGAGGTGCTTGCGGATAAATGGAACTACGACTGTGGATACCTCCCACAAATCAAAATGCAAGAAATGTTGAGTCAGGTTTTAAGCGATGCATGGGCCTTTGACTAAATGAGAGAGCTGCAACAGTCACGATGTACGATTCCGCCCTGACATGAAAGTTTATGTTGGTGTCGAATGTGATTCAATGGGAAATAGTGATTCCTACCATGCCACCCGAGTATGTCCCTTGGGGGGGAAGCACCCAAGGTACTACCTTGATCCTGGAATATGGGCATTGAAGTCGACAAGAAAGAAGCATCAACCACCCAAGATGTTGATTTGGGAAATCAAGGTGTGGAGTGAAAAATATTATAATAAGGTGGGTCAACAAGGATTGATAATGAAAGTTAACGATATGAATGGATATGGATAACTTGCCCGAGGTATGAGCTATCCTGTGAGCGGTGGTAGTTAAAACAATTCTTCTAAGATGAGTTGCCCTATATTCGGCAAGGTATCCACGATAGGTGTGCATATGTTATGACTAGTGTGAATGGGGTAAATGAATGTGGATTATGTGTGAGCTCCGACCAAGGGTGACTAGGAACTACCATTAGGTATAAGACATCAAAATATGGGTGGGAACCATTTTCCTAAAAAATATTTGTAGACATTCCAAAATAATGTAAAGGTGGTTTCAGATGTACATACACGGAGATAGGTGCCCCTTGAAAATGGTGACCTTCATGATGATGGAGGTAAGGTGTGTTTTGTAGAGGGTAGGGGCCCCATTGGTTGGTCTTGGTGCTCGGTTGATGAGGTGGATGAAGTGATGCAAATGAGCTTATTTTGTATGGAGGGATGATAGGCCCAATGTAGAATGTGGGGGTGCACTTGCCTTGATCTGTCACAAATGAATGAGGTGGCCTTGGAGTAGGGTTGGTTAGAAATAGGTTAAGAATATTAGAATGAGGATAATATTCAAGGATGCATGTGAGATGGCTCCCAAGCCAGAGTAGATGGTCACGGATTCTAAGAGAATGTGGGGGTCTATAAAATGAGGTGATCCATTGGTAGGGAGGTTCTATCGATTAACATTGATGTTTACCATGTGCAATGGGAGGTCGTGGTAAACATAGTTGAGATGATGGAGCCTATGGTGCATTTCAGAGAAATTATGTCAAGATATGCAAAGATTTGTAGGAAGGCTACCATTTTGAGTGACGAATGATACCCGCACTATCGATGGCCACTAGGATACTGATTCTTATGGGAATTTCCAATGTACCTGCAACCTCAACAACCAATACCCCAAGTGAAAACATCTTAATGAAAACATATATAAGCTAAAATATACTAAACAAGATGAATCAAAGAACATGAGAAGGCACACCTAAAGGGGTACTCTGAGGATGTGGTGGACCCAAAAATGAGTTTTGGATTGGAGGGTACCATGAAGAAGATGATGTGGTCCTGATCATGGAAGATATAATTCATGGCTCACTGGAAGGTGGTGCCAACATTTTTAAGACAAAAGGGCATGACTTAGTATGTGAATGTTCCTCATGGGGTTGTGAAGGTGGTTTTATATAGATCCCTATGGTGAAAATGAATTTGATTAAACCTATAGAACCCATACATGAAGGATAGGGCCTTGTGACCTACAAAAATGTCGATGACTTGGTCAATGAATTGCGTAGGGTAATTTTTCTTGGCACATGCTCGGCTCAGATCTCGAAAATAATTACAAACGTGAATGGTGCTCTATTTTTTTGTGATGGGTATAGGGTTAGAAACCTAAGAAACGTAGGCGGTAATATAGGTGAAACCATATTTGTGGAGTTTATCGATTTCATTCTTGATCTTTTTTGCCTCAAATGGATGTAGTTGATGTGGTTTCTACCTAATAGGGTGGGCATTAGGCCAGGTGCTAATATGGTGTTCCAAAATGGTGGGACTAATAATTGGAATCCTAGAGTAATCCCATGTAAATATATCCTTATATTATTGGAACAAGGTAGTGTATGAGGCCACCTCTTCTTGAGAACAAGTTGCCCCCAGTGAGATATCTTCAACTATGCCAGGTTTGTTTAAAATCATGAATTTAATTGTAGGTGAAATATTTGACATGTTCCCTTCCTCAAATGCATCTCGTGCCGGGATAGGATTCTTAAACCAATCCACCAATCCTAGGGGTATACAATCTTGTGATATTATGGTGCAAATATCGTGGCTAGGTGCATCAATAGGTACAAATGCTTTTTCAAGTAGAAGGAACGAACGATGTTGTATGGCATACCATGGAAATTTTAGTTCCGTCGTGGCCTCTAGAATATGTTTGTCTAAGTGAAAAATATTATCTAATGTTAAATTGGGTTGTACGAGGCCATGAGGGTGGAGTTCAAGCCTAGTTGTGCTGGTTGACAAGCAAGACTATGATTCGGTGGTTGATGTCATAGAACCTAGTGAAGTTGACAATGTGTAGATGGGATGGGTATACACCATTGATGGTGGTGCCATCGCTGTGGTGGGTTTATCAAGCTTCACACCAAAAAATAATGAGCAGAAAACACGAATCATGGTTCCTATGGATGAGGAAATGAATCATATATGATGTTGTGCGTTTTGAGCATTAGGTGGTGGCAGAATTTCCGTAATGGAAAGTTAATAGTGAGTGGGATGAAGTTCTTTCAACCTCGTTGGCATGCGAGGGATGAAAGTGTCTTTCTCAATATGAAGTTGATGTTGAATCCTAAGATGTATAAATGTTTGTAACATATGATGTTGTTCTCTTGACCTACGAGAAATTCCAGAATACTAGAAATACGAAGAAATATAACCCAAAACACAAAATAAAATGAGGAAAAAAGAAAGTATTTTATTATTCAGAAATAGATTTAATGTTCACTTTCCTCTTCGAGGGGTAAACCTCCAACAGAGAAAAGCTCGATTACAAATAATATTCGATGATATTTCCCTTACTAATTATGACTATTTATAGCTAACTAACCTCCAACAACCTAACGACTAGTAGTCCTTTGCATAACATGGGTTAACCACTTTATTTATTAACTATGGCCCATTTGCAACTAACTGTGGTCCGTTTCTTAAATGTGGGTCAACCACTTACAATTTTTAATACATGATGTATTAACTCCCTAACTAACTATGACTATGACTCAGCCCATTAGGCTTATTACATAAATAAAGGGGTTAGAGTTGGACCCTAACATTCCCTCC
The DNA here is from genome assembly GCA_000404065.3 of Pinus taeda. Classification (NCBI taxonomy): domain Eukaryota; kingdom Viridiplantae; phylum Streptophyta; class Pinopsida; order Pinales; family Pinaceae; genus Pinus; species Pinus taeda. Next base: position 25,630 of record APFE031554215.1, on the reverse strand, counting down.
CCATTAAAAATCAACCTTGTGCTCAAGGTTGAAGCTGCGGAAACTGCTGAAGAATAGTGGCTTGTTCCCAAGTCACATCTTTTGGAGAGGTGTCTTTCCACTTAACGAGGACTTCCTTGATCATGCGACTGTGGAGATGTCTTTCATAGGTATCGAGGTCTTGTTCTGGTTGGAGCCAAAGTAAGCCTTTCTCATCCAATTCAGGTGGATTGGTTTAAATTATGCAATTGTTCCCCACCACTTTCTTGAGGCATGATACATGGTATACCATATGGATTTTTGAAGTTGGTGGCAAGGCTAGTTCATAGGTGATTGCTCCAATGCGCTGAAGTATCTGATAAGTTCCATAGAATTTTGGTGTTATTTTCTAGAAACCCTTTTCTTTGAGAGATGTTTTCTTATATGGTTGTAGTCACAGGAATACCTAATCCCCTTCTTGAAATGTGTGCTTGGAACGATGCTAATCTACTTGTTTCTTCGTTTGATTTTGAGCTTGATGTAGATTATCTTTGAGATGGGCTATCATGGAGGCATGGTTCTGTAGGAGTTAATCAATTTCCTACACCTTAGAACATCCAGGAATATAAGAAATAGGTGAAGGTGGGAGTTGACGATACACTACCTCGTATGGAGTCATCTTGGTGGCTTCATGGTAGTTATTATAATACCACAATTCATCTAAAGGTATCCAATGTACCCATTAATGCTGCTTTTCTGAAGTGAAGCACCTTAGATATGTCTCCAAACATTTGTTAATTGTTTCTATTTGACCATCACTTTGGGGATGATAGGCGGTACTTAGTTGGAGTTGCATGAATTGTAGCTCGAAAATTTATTTCCAAAATTTTCTGGTGAAAGCGGGGTTGTGATCAAACACAATGGAAGTTGACATGCCATGGAGTTTGAAGATCTAGTCCATGAAAGCTTCAGCCACCAAATTGGGGGTAAACAGGTGGGGTAGAGCACAAAAATGAGCATATTTAGAAAGTTTGTCCACAACCACAATGATGACAAACTTGTTGCCCGACTTTGGGAGATTATTGATGAAATCCATGGAAACATCCATCCAAACAGAGGTACAGAGTGTTAATGGGTGTAAGGTTCCCAGTATCTTGATTGTTTCTCCTTTGTTGCATTGACACACATCACATTCAACTAAAAATGCAGGAATGTAATTTTTCATTCTAGTCCAAAAGAAAGAATGATGAGTGCGAGCATAAGTCTTCTGGAAGCTTGAATGCCCTACAATTGGAGATGAGTGAAAATATTCTAAAATCCAAATTTTGAGGGTCAATGTTAGAGATATAACTACTTGATCCTTGTAGTGAAGAATATCATCCTTCCAAGAGTAGTCAGATGAGTAATTAGGATCTTCTCTCAAGTTATTAATAATTTGGGAGAGAGATGGGTGTTTGAATGATTCCTTGAAGGCCTCTTTAATCCAATCTAGTATGGTGAGAGAGATTGATACCAAGGTGCTTTCATCTTAAAATTGGCACGATAAAGAATCAACTACTACATTGTCGCGCCCTTTATTGTAAATTATCTCATAATGATATCCCAACATTTTGGCCAACCATTTATTTTTTTTTGGCAATGATAGACGTTGCTCCAAAAAATATTTTAGGCTTTGATGGTCCGTACAAATTTGGAAACATCACCCCAACAAGAATGGTCACTAGGTGTCTACTGGATGTAATATTGCCATAATTTATTTCTCACAGGTAGATTGACCCAAATGTTTTCCACTCAGGTTTTGGTTGGTGAAGGCCAATGCTCAACCTTCCTATATTAATACAACCCCAATACTAGTATCAGAAGCATCACATTCAATCACAAAAGGTTTGGTGAAGTTTTGTAGGGCCAATATGGGAGTGGAGCACATGGTCTATTTGAGACACATGAAAGCTTGCTGAGCTGCATCATTCTAAAGAAATGATTTTTTCTTGACAAGATTAGTGAGGGGTCTAACAATGTGACCATAATTGTGAACAAATTTGTGATGTTAGCTAGTGAGACAAAAGAATCCCCTCAAACTCTTCGAGGTTTTTGGTTGGGGCCAATCTTCCAGTGCTTGTACCTTTTTGGGATCAACCCTCACTCCTTCACAACCCACAATGTGTCCCAAATACTCGACTTCTTCCACACAAAAATAGAACTTGGACAATTTGACAAATAAATTGTGATTCTGTAGTAGTTGCAATATCAGGCCTACATGCTAAAAATGTTTGTCCCAGGTTAGGTTGTAGATGAGAATGTCATCAAAGAAGACGAGGAATTTTTTTTCGAAGATATGGTTTCAGTAGGTGGTTCATGAGGCTTTGAAAAGTAGATGGATAATTACAGAGACCAAATGGCATCACCAAGAATTCATAATGGCCTTCATGAGTTTGAAAGGCAGTCTTAGGAACGTTTACTTCCTTCATGCGTATTTGGTGATAACCAAAGTGAAGATCTAGCTTGGTAAAGAATTGAGCAGCATGTAGTTCATCAAGAAGATCATCAACAACTGGAATAGGAAATTTTTCTTTGACAATGAGCTTGTTGAGGGCCCAAAAGTCTAGACACATGCGCCATTCTCCATATTTCTTTTGCACCATGACCACTAGTGATGAATAAGGACTGATGTTAGGACGAATAAAACTGGCTTCGAGGAGTTCCTTGATGATTTTTTCAATTTCATTCTTTTGGGTGAAAGGATATCAATATGGGCGCACATTAGGAAGTTTGGCCCCCAAAACCAAAGGGATGCGATGATCATGTTCACCCCTAGAGGGTGGAAGCTCTTAAGGTTTGTCAAATACTAGTTGATGGTGGTCTAAGACATGTTGCATCTCAGGATGAATGTGAGGAGTAGTGGATTCAATGGCCTGGATGAAATTAAATTGGGCGATGACTTCATGATGGCCCTTTTTCAAAATCTTTTCCATTCGATGTGAGATTATGATAGCAAGAGCACCTACCTGGAGTCCACGTAATGTATGAATGTGTTCATTCTCCTTAAAGCTCATATATAGCTCCTGGAAATCCATTCAGATCGGGCCTAATGTGTGAAGCCATTCATCACCTAAGACAATGTCATAACCACCCATTTCAATAGCAAACATGTGGGTCTTTAGGCAGTATTATGCCATTAGAAGTTTAATATTTTCACAGCAACCTTCACGTTTGATGGTCCCCCCATTAGCAATAAGGACATGGAAATTAGAGACTTCCCATACAAAATAATGGAGAGCTTCAATGACTTTCTTATGGATAAAGTTATGAGAGCTACCACTATCAATCAATACCACTACTAGTATATGTTTAAGAAATCCTCAGATTTTGAGAGTTTGAGGTGAAGAAATGCCTGTCAAAGCATGTAGTGAGATAATTGGTTCATTAGGCATAGTTGTGAGATCATTGTCAGGCTGGGTTTCCTCAACTTCATCCTCAGGCCCCCCATGGGGTGGGGCTTCCTCAGATGAGTTGTTATCATTAGCATCAATTTGAAGGAAATTTAGTTCCTTACATTTATGCCCCAGGGAGTATTTGTCATCACAATAGTAGCATAATCCTTGTTTTTTTCTTTTAGCCATTTCTACTGGAGACACATTTTGAACCTTAAGTGTTTGAGTAGGGCCCTAAGCCTGGGTGGGATGCCCCTTGGATACTAAATGTGGAAGAGGGGGCTAGGAAGCTAAGGTGAGTTCCACCTTGACAACCTTTTTGCAGGCAACCATCCACGTAGGTGGGTGCTGCATCCAGACATGGGCTTGGATGGTTTCTTTGAGACCACTAATGAAACACTCCAAGTAGAAGTCATATCCTAGACCGTTAGTTCTGATGGCCAATGTCTCAAAGGATGCAATGTAGTCTTTTACTATGCATGTCTGTCATAGCTTAGTGAGATGGCCCAAAAAATTATATTCCCTATCAAATATTTCACATAGGGCTTTTGAGAACATGTGCCAAGTTATGTTCCTAGGATAAAATTTTCTGATGCGACTGCCACTATTGCTATCTGTCTTGGTCCAGGTAAAGGGCTCCCACACATAGTTTATTTTGACCTTCACAGATATCATTAAGGGAGAAATATTGTCCCATTTGTGCTACCCATACTATAGGATTAGAGCCATCAAATTTGTACATCTCCAGCTTGGGTGGCAAAGGGTGGGAATGTTGGTGATTTCCATGGAAGTGAATGTGATGGCTAGATTCTCCTTTGAGGTGTTCATCAACACTATGCTCCTCCTAATTAGACCTCTATATCATATTGGTGAGCTGCGAAAGTGTGGTGGTAATTCTGTCCATATTTCCCTGGAACTCATCCAACATTTTTTCAAGGCTCTCGATCTTCTCATAGGCCATGAATTGAGATCTGGTACCTACCATACACAAACCTCAGTCAATTACTTAAGAGTCTTGGAAAGAGGGCAAGATTAGGAATTTATTGGTGGTGGTCAATTGAAGTCACTTTGGAAAAATTTGGGACCGCAGGAAAATTGAGGTGAACATGTGAATGGTACAACTGTGATTAGGTTGTTGTCCTGAAGCTTATGGTCTAAGTCTCCTACAAGCATCCTGGGATGGTCTCAGACTCTCTTTTTTTTTAGTTCGAAAGGAGTTTTTCTCCCCCTTGATCAATATTGTAGTGGTAAAATTCCAAAAAAACTTGATCATGTCCAATGTTTTGCGAAAATAGGGCCCGGACTGTAGTAGCACTGTGAAAGCCCAACTATTGAATGTGAGTTGCATAGTGGGGGTAGAACCCCAACTGTTGGATCTGATCTGGAAGATAATATAGTGGGTGATCTTCAGAGAGCAGTGGGAACTATGGTCACAAATAAGTTTCAGGTGCTATAGATCACCATATACATAGGGGTCCAACAATAGTACTTGAACCAATCTTTTAGGGCGATAACTAAGGAGGATCGACCGTACGATTAGCCATACTACCCGACTACCCTATCGTACATGTGCATAATCTCCCTGAGTGATGTTCTTAGTGTATTATAGCAGCAAGATGACCGATGAATTGACTAAGGCTAGGTTTTAGGTTAGCCTAGGGTGCTTCCAATATACCCAAGGGTATGTGGAAGTGTATTCCGTGTACGATTCTGTCTAATGCACTACTACTTGACAGGGTACCCATAAGGGTTAGAAGGGAGTCCAACAAGCATGACCAACTCTTGCATTTCCTTCATGCATGCCTCTTGAAATATGCATATTTGTGCGCTCAGTGATAGATCCCATGGTTTAAAGACGTCGAAACATGTCTCTAGCATAATTTTTTTTTTTTGCAAAAAATGGAGGTACAACTGGCCCTGGAAAGCGCTCTAATACCACTTCGTAGCTCTTAACCTGTAAGAAATTCTAGAATACTAGAAATGCGAAAAAAATATAACCTAGAACACAAAATAAAATGAGAAAAAAAACAAGTATTTTATTTTTCAAAAATAGATTCAATGTTCACTTGCCTCTTTCAGGGGGGCAACCTCCAACAGATTAGAGCTTGATTACAAATAAGACTCGATGACATTTCCCTTACTAACTATGACTATTTATAACTAAATGACCTCCAACAACCTAAAAACTAGTGGTCCTTTGCATAACATGGGTTACCCACTTTAGTTATTAACTATGGCCCATTTGCAACTAACTGTGGTCCCTTTCTTAAATGTGGGTCAACCACTTACAATTATTAATATGGGATTTATTGACTCTCGAACTAACTATGACTATGATTCAGCCCATTGGTATTATTACATAAATAAGGATGTTAGGGTTGGACCCTAACATATGACATGTTTCAAAACTATGAGATTTACCATGCAAATATTGCACAAGTAACTATTGCTGACACAATAAATTATATGGGTGTCAATACCATCCATAGTGTGAGATGATGATGCCTGGTTGGTGTCATTAGGTGGGGAATTCCTTGGTTTCAATAGCCTTTGGATCTTAGTATCAGCATCAGGTGTGCCCCCAATGTGAGGTTATCTCAATGCTGCTCTTAATACTCGGAAACATGGAAGGTAATGACAATTCTGCGTATGGTGTTATTGATAGCAGATGTGACATAGATGGCGCAAGCTTCTAGTATGGTTAGGTTGAAAAATATGGACTAACAAGTGAAATATTTATTGAATATTTCTCAATTCCCGACATTGATTTACCAGGTGGTTGGGTCTATCGCATAGGGAACAAGTGTGGGCTGATTCTGACAATGTGGCTTGAGGTCATTTTGCTTTTCTTCTAGATCCTAACTGATATTGGTGGGGGTTGACACATTGATGGGTGCCTAACTTTGTATCACATGGTGTTTTGTCCTCAAATACACAAAATATGGACCTAGATTCATCATCCCCCACAACTGTGGTGTTATATGGGGATTAGGAATCTAGTTCGACTATTTTTGTGTTCTTTGCAATGAATCAACACATGAAATCCAACGTTTCACAGAATTGGGGAAGTTGCGGGAAACACTGAGTATGATGGTTTCCTACACAAATGCAACAACTATGATGCCTACGTCTGGGTTTGTTGCTCGGGTTGATGCGTAGGTTAGGGTAATACCTCCTAAATTCTCATAACTTGGGACATTGGCTAACGAAATGGTTTGGTTTGTCGCATAAAGTGCACATGGAGGGATGTTGGAGTGTCACTGATTCTAGTTTTCTAAACGTATGGTAGGAGGTTGGGTGACTAGAAGAGGATGTGAGCATGAATCTTCTTCCCTCATGACATAAAAAATGGTTTTATATCCATCATCATCCATTGGCATGGATGGTAGTAATGGGGTAATGGTACTGGTTGGGGTGAGTGCACTTAAAGCATCTCGATATCGAGGGATTTCAGGACAATGATGAGTGTAGTGCATGTATTCCATGCACATGGTTAGTGCATGGTTGTTGCGAAATGACTTATTACTTGTAGGTGTGGTATTTTCTCCAGCAGGTGGAGGAGGGTTCATGTTGGGCCTCCAAAATGTCTTCAAAATGACATCCACTTTCACCTTTATCGCCACCATTTCAATCACATGTCGCAAATCCATAACCATATAACCTTTCATTAGCCACCATTTTCATAAATATATGGGTTAGGATCCTTATTTACCAAAGTTATTTATTTTATGTGTTTAAAGTGAATTTATGATTAAAAAAACTAGGAAATTAACATGGTTTCAGTTCATATATTGGCTTGGTTTCATGAAATGTGAGGTCATTTGAAGTTCCAAAGGCACCCTTATGTGGCCTCCATACTCAAATTCGAATTCCCTTCAAAGGATATTTGGGGATAAAGGTCAAAGAAGGATATGTGTTCCTATTGGATTGTAACTCTATGAGGTGTCTCATCATTTCTTATTTGGATTAGAACTCTATGAGACACTTAGGGGATATGTGTCTCAGTTATGAGCTATTTGGTTGTAACAAATATGATATTTTAGTGGATCCTCATTAAATAGGGTAGCTTCTTATGTTTTTGTATAAATAGGACCGCCTTCTCTTTTGAAAGGCATGTGTTAAGTTGGAGAAATTCTCATGTTTTTAATAGAGAATTTGGAAGCTTATGCATGGAGATTTTGAAGATTTAGTTTTGCTTGCATATGGAGCTTTTTCACTTGCCATCCTCATACACCGTTGGAATGGCCATCTAATGATTGTGAGATTTAATTGCTTTTATAGATCAAAGTTCATTTTCTTTCTTAGTATTAGTTTTAGAATGACTATGTAATCTTTGTTTTTCTAAAAACATTTCAATAGGGAAGATTTATGTATTTTCTAATTGGATTAAGTTTGAGGCAAGGGTTCATATTTATTTAGTTTCCTTTTATGTTCTATTATTTACTTTCTTAGATCAAACCATCAATTCATTGTATAATTGAATAAAGGATCAGGCCAAGAAGGTGACTTCAAATTGGGTGATTGAATGTTCAACTTATGCAATCATTGAGCTTTAATTTTTCATGCTTTTATATTTTCTTTTAAGAGCCTCATTTAATTGCATTAACTGATATTCCTAAAGATCATTTTAAGAAATTGATTTAATCATATTTCAAGATTGAATTATTGAATATTTAATAAATGCAATTACTGAGTTATTTTCTGCACACCTTACTTGCTTTTCTAGGACATTAGAAGTTAAAGTATAAATAGTTGATTACACAACATCTCAAGAAGGTAACACTTCATAAATGAATGCTGGAGTAACTAAGAATACATTAGTTATTTTTGATTTCATAGGTTAGTTGAATTTCATTTTAATTATTTGATTTCATAGATTAGATGAATTGGTTTTCATTATTTTGTAGTTAGATTGATCTAAACTGAAAGACAATTTCTAGCATATACAGTGCACACATGCTTCACAAGTTTACGAAACCCTCAGGTTGACAAACTAAATGATAGGCAATCACTTTGCCCCAACAGTTCACTGGAACATTTGGGGCATGTAGAAGAGATTTTAACTCATCTAAGTTGGGGCACATATTGGTAGGGTTCCCAACTAATTCACACAAAGCACAGGGTGGAGGTACCCTAGAGGAGGAGGCATTGAAATATTCCACCTTCTTGCCATTTTTCTTATCCATTTTTCTAGCACTAGCTGGTGTCGATGCAAGAATTTATTATTCGTTTGGAGACTTTAGATGTATAAATAGAGAGGCTTAGGACCTCAGTAGGATTTAGACTTTAATTATAGAACTCTACTTTATTTATGAGTTACAAGAGACTTGTGACAGTTGTTCTGTAATCCATGGTTTTCATAATGAGAATGAGTTATGTTTTAAGCTAGCTCTGAGATAACTCAGAGGGCTAATGCTCTTAGATTAGGACCTGACTTGAGTAGCCAAAGCTCCTCCTTATTGTCCATGTAGGCTAGCATAAATTTATGGTTCTCCTCATTTATTTAGATAGCTTCCTCTTTCTATTCATTTGCTTCAGTAGTTGCATTTGCTTTAAGTTTACTTCCATTTTCGTTCTTTTTTAATTAGCAAGTTAGCTAGAATAAAAGGATCACCATAAGGTTGTCTACGGATGTCTCAGCCTCACCTCGTCCTTCTGGGACCATGACTTGAGGAAGAGACCCTTCAAAAACCCCAAAAACACAGGTTTCTGGTTCTCGCATGAGTTATGGAGTTTTTTGTTCGACGCAGTTATTTGTTCACCTTCACTGGGATTTTTTTTTTTTTCCTTTGAAACCTCCTTCAACACATTCTTCATGCATCACCTTCCTCGCATGAAGTCTTCCACCTAGTTTACGTGCTTTAATCTCCACCATCGATCTGTCTCTTGATCCAATGGCTATCATGTCACCTTATCACCAACTAGCTTGGCCAATCTTCACCGTTGATCAGCCCTGCCTGATCCAATGGCTATAGTGCAATATCGCGTGGATTATTGCACGACCATTAGTCACCCGAGAGCACATGATAAAAGTGGTTTTCTCATGCTATGTGTCGTGCAGTAAGGCTAATCACATGAAATTTCAAAATTCTGCTTATGAACTTGAAGGCGCGTGAGAGACTACTTACGTCCTTAGAAACCCACATTTCTACACGTTTCTTTTTCCCATGATACGATCTCCACCATTCAACGCTTCATTACCCTGTATGTCGATCTCTTGACTTACCTCTGCGATAAGACCTTAGTTGTTCATCTTGTACGTTCATCGTGTTCATCCATCTAGTCACTTAAGCCTTCACGATAAGATCTCCATCTTTCATCTTCTATTCGTTGATGGATCCAACGGTCCCTATGTGCTACTGCGTCCTTATGTCCTCATTTCATTGATTCTGACCTCTGATTGCTCTTCTTCTTGAAAACCGATTTAGCTTAAGTTTCTTTGCTCACACCTTAGTATACTTTAATTCTCTTTACCTCTGCAAATTAGACAGTAGCCTTAGGTTAGTGATTTTTTTAGCAATTTTGCTTAGCATAGCTGTTTAGTTGGTTAGTTAGGTTATGGCATGGTTTAGCATTACATGTTGTTTTCTTCATTACTGCAATAGAGTAGCTCTCTCTTAGAATAGATTTTCTCTTCTACCATCAAATAATTAAGCTTCTTCTGACCCTATAGAAGTCTGGCTTGGAACCCCTGGGGTATCTTTCCAGATGAGCAATGACAATAGGTAGCACCTTCACTTTTACATGTGCATATAACACTGTCACCTACAAGTTTTCACAAACCCCGGGTTGAGAAGTAAAGCTGGCAGCCCTAGGAGTTGTAGCATTCTTGTTGCAATACCTAGGCTCATCACTTTTTGGCGCCGTTACCGGGGAGGTGTCTAAGTAGAATGTGATTATTGCTTTCTTCTATTTCTAGTCTCCAATTTTCTTCCATTAGTTTATTTCTACAAAAGTAATCTAGTTTCTTCCTTTCTTTCAGTTCTCATTATTTGCTTTCCTTTTCATTCTGCAAGTAGAATTTCAATTCAGAAAATAGTTTTTCTTGTTAGTAATTTTTCATTCAATCATAAATTTCCTTTCTGCAGAGTACTTTCTAGCTTAAAAGAAAAAATCTTATAAAAACCAACCCAAAAACATTTCCTTCCATACCTCGTAGGTATAGGGACAACTCAGGGAAATTCTTGTTAAATACCCCCACTGCATCCAATAGTCAACCTTCTCTCTTCTTCAGTGACGATGAATTGGAAGACCCTTTAGGTGAGCAACCTTACATATTTGAGGAACCTACAACAGAATAAGAAGAAGAAGAACCCATTCCTACTAAACCAATGGTTGAAAACCAAAATGATAGAGGAAACAGAGAGAGAATTGAGTGTACCTTCCCCATCAGGTAGACCAATGGGGACACTAAGATGAAGAATATATGCCCCTCTGCTCTGTCTCATTTCCATGGCCTAACCACAGAGGACCGTGACACTTTCCTATTTGAGTTTGTTGTTATACGCTGAAACTATGACTATGTAGATGTTGAGAAAAAGTTAAAACTATTTCCATCTACCCTCAAGGATGCAACATTATGCTGGTTCATGTGTTTACCTGGAGATAGCATCAGAAATTGGGCTTAGATGCAACAATATTTTAACAACAAATATAGGGACTACTGTAGTTAAAACGACACTAAAGAAGAGATAGGCTAGGATGAATCCTTAGAAGACTATGAAGAAAGATTCCAGCTCAGTTACAAAAGGGCCAGGTGCACACTTGACCCTACATCATTGAAGCTGGTCCTGCTTAGAGGAGTAAGGGAGGATCTTATGGATACCTTACATATGATAGCAGGAGGATATATCTACCAATTATCATATGAGGATATTAAGACTCTCTTTAGAAACCATTCTAGGGAAACTAAGAAAAAGGGTAGGGTAGTCAACCTATGGCCAATACACATCCTCTAACTCATCCATCAAGGGTGAAATTGGAAATATGCTGGAAGATTTCAAAAGTGTTATGTTGCAAACCCTTACCTTGCACTTGCACACGATGAACATCAGAAGGAAGCAAGATGAAGTAGAAAGAGCCCTGGTCATCTTTTGTCCTAGATGCACCAAGAAGCATCATAGGAACAAATGTCCATTGAACTGTATCAAGATTTGTTCATTCTATGAAGAAAACCACTCCACAGACAAGTGCCCTTCTTTAACTAGACTCAAAGTTGTATATCAAGGAGCTGAAGGGGTCACTGAGTAGCTTTTCTACATCAACCAAAGGAGACCTCTTGGGCCTAGACCATACTAGCAGGGTATGCAAGGGTCATCCCATGCATATTACAACCCCAACCAAACCACAACTATACCTTCTTGAGGACCCCCTGCTCATCCTTCCTAGTCTACACCCCCTTCTTGGTCCTATACTTCTTAGTATCATTCCCAACTAACCAGCCAGTCATTTCAACCTTATGTTTAGCCACAACATCAGTGGAATACCCCACTCTAGGGGTGGAGGCCCCAACTAAACAATGTTCCAACCCTATTGCCTCCAACACCTACCCAAACACAACTCGTACACTTTTCTCCACCCAAGAAACCCAAGATGCCTGCCCAGCCAAATCTGAACCCAAACAATAGGCAAGCTCAACAATTATGTAGTGGAGAGACATCATACCCAGGTTATGCTATAGAAATCTAGGAGATCAACCTAAGATATGGGATAATTCTCCTTGATAACCAACCTCCCTCTCCACATAGGGAGGTTGAGGAAGAAAGAGAGGAAAGAAACCTTAAAGTAAATCCACCATGTCCTGAGAGATTAGCCCAACCACTCTAGCCTATCCCAGAAGAAACTGAACTTCTGGGAGAATTGAAAAATCTATATGTAAACATCCCTCTTCTCCAGGCAATAAAATATGTTCCCATTTACAATAAGTTGATTAAGGAGAAATTCTTCGAGCATCCAAGAAGAAGAAAAAGGGATGCCCCTACCATTAATGTCTTTGGGCAGCTATCTGACTTACAGCTAGGGTAGGTAATATGTCCAAAATATTTGGACCCTGGAAGCCCTGTAGTAGACATTCACATCAATGGCACAATTGTCCCACACACTCTGATTGATCTTGGGGCTTCCATTGATGTGATAACCAAGGACACCATGCTCAAGCTCAACCTCAAATGGTCATTGAGGAAGACCACAATAGTTCTGCAACTTGTAGACTGTTCCACAGTCACCCCTAAGGGAATTGTGGAGGATGTGATGGTCTCTATTGACACTTGGGAGTACCCTGCAGGTTTTCTCGTTCTCCAGCCTAAGGCTAAGCTTAATGGTTACCCTCTCATCCTTGGGAGGCCATGGTTGGCCATAGCTAATGCTTACATTAGCTGCAAAGCTGGGAATATGACCATCAAGAATGGGCATATGTCCAAATAATTAGTCATATTCCCTCCTGCTCAACCTTCTCTAGAGAAAAATCTACCTTTATGGTTGGAGGAGGAGGAAGAAGATGAGGTTTATTCTACCCAACTTTATGTTTTGGAAGCAACCATAAGAGGAGGACGGTAAGATGAGGATGAATTAATTGAACACCTGCTCCAAAGTCCAACTCCTAGTTCATTACCATTAGAAGAATTAAGGGAAACCCAAAACAATCATCCAACTGACTTATGCTTGGCCAATTCCAACCTAATCCATGTCAAAACCATAGAATTCAGCCTAGAGAAAACTTTGAAAATTAATCCATCTCTGTCTGCTCTTAAAGAGGAACAATTATGAAACATGTTGAGAGAAAACCTAGAAGCCTTCACTTAGAGTTACAAGGAAATGAAGGGAGTACACCCCTCAGTGTGTACTCACCACATATACATCAAACAAGGTTGCAATCTAGTCAGGCAACCACAAAGGAGGATGAATGCAGCTCTTAAAGACATAGTCAACGAGGAACTACAAAAACTGCTAGATGCAGGATTCATTTACCCTATCTCTAACGATGAGTGGATCTCTCCTTTAGTGTTAGTTCCTAAGAAAAATGGTAAGTGGATGATTTGTTGATTATAGGGAGTTGAACAAAGGCACAAAGAAGGATCATTTTCCCCTACCCTTCATTGACCAAGTCCTAGATGGCCTAGTAGGGAAGAAGTTTTTTTCCTTCCTAGATGGATTTAGTGGGTACAACCAAATCCAACTCTGCCCAGAAGATGAGGATAAGACCACATTCACCTGTCCTTGGGGTACTTTTGCCTATAGGGTCCTTCCTTTTGGCCTATGCAATGCTCCTGCCACTTTCTAGAGAGCAGTCTAAGTATTTTTGCTGAATTAGTACATGATGCTCTGGAAATCTATATGGATGACTTTACACCTTATGGCTGTGATTTTCAAGAAGCCCTGACTAACCTAGGCAAAGTATTGCACAAGTGCATTGAAATGAACCTGTCTCTCTATCCAGGAAAATGTGAATTCTTAATGACTGAAGGGATCATGCTAGGTCATTCAATATCTCAGCAAGGACTACAGGTGGACCCAAACAAAATAGCAATCATCCAAAGGGTCCCACCTCCACAAAAGTAGAGAGATGTTAGGAGTTTCTTAGGGTTAGTTGGATACTACCAAAGGTTCATAAAGGACTTTAGCAAGTTGGCCTCTCCTTTGTTTGGGTTTTTGGCCAAAGATTATGAGTTTATATGGTCAAAAAGCTATCAAGAGGCCTTAGAAATTCTAAAGGGTAAATTAACCACTACACTAATCCTTTTAGGCCCAAACTAGGCCCTCCATTTTCATACTCATGCTGATGCCTCACAAAAAGACATAGGAGTAGCCTTAGGTGAGGACGAGGAGAAATTGTGCTATGCCATCTATTTTGTGACCGAAAAGGAACTCTTGGCTGTTGTGCATTCATTAAACAAATTTAGGCATTACATTACAGGCTATCAAACATTTGTGCATACGGAACATGCTGCAATCAAATATTTAATGAAAAAACCAAATGTGAATGCTAGAATTATAATATGGTTTCTTTAATTATAGTAGTTTGATATAACTATTGTTGATAAGCCTGGTAAGGAAAATGTTGTTGCTGACTTTCTATTTAGGATGAATTTTCCTGCAGGTGAAGAAGGAATGGTGGATGACTAGTTACCAGATGAGAATTTGTTTGCTATTTCAGTTCTCTCCCCATAGTTTGCTGATATAGCAAACTATTTGGTATCAACACAGTTCCCACCAAGCTTTCCCTCCAAGGAAAAGAGCAAGATAGTCAAGAAAAGTGCCCCCTTCACCTAGATTGGGGGAAATTTGTTCAAACTTGGCCCAAATCAAATCTTGAGAAGGTGTGCAAGGGAAGAGGAAGTCTTTGACATCCTTCTAACCCGTCATGATGGGCCTTGTGGAGGTCACTTTGCAGCAAAGAGGACAACATTCAAAGTGTGGCAAGAAAGCTATTATTGGCCTACTCTTCATCAGGATGTCAAAAACTACATTAGTTAGTGTGATCGGTGCCAGAGGATGGGAAAGCCTACTCCAAGAGATGAAATCCCCCTACAACCTCAAGTGACTTTCGAGCCATTTGACAAGTGGGGCATGGACTTCATTGAGCCTATCAACCCTCCTTCAAAGAAAAAACATCACATCATTGTGTGTACTGATTATTTGACTAAGTGGGTTGAAATCAAGGCAATCAAGGCAGCAATAGAAGAGAAGGTGGTTGAGTTCCTAAGGGAGAATGTATTCTACAAATTTGGGTACCCTAGAGAGCTAGTCAGAAACCAAGGTAGCCAGTTTACCTCTAGCATGATTGAAGAACTGCTCAGCCATCACAAAATCAAGCATATGACCTCCACTCCTTATTATCCACAAGCTAATGTGCAAGTGGAGGTGACCAATTAGGCATTGGAGAACATCTTAACCAAGGTAGTGAGTAGCAACAGGAAGGATTGGGCAGAGAGACTAGTTGAGGCCACCTGGGCCTATAATACAACATGGAAGACCACCACTAGATTTACACCCTATGAGGTGTTCTATGGGAGAAAGGATTTTTTGTCCATTGAGTTTGAATATAACACATTGAGGATGGCATCCCAACTAGATTTAGATCTCAGTCATTCATAGAAATAAAGATTCCTCTATTTGAGTGACTTGGATGAATTCAAAATGCAGGCCCTCCTACATACAGAGATAGTTCAACTTCATAGGAAGATCTAGCATGACAAACATATTAAGGAGAAGCAATTTCAAGAGGGAGAATGGGAATTGTTATATGATTCTAGGTATAAAGACTTCAAGGGCAATCTAAGGACAAGATGGCTCAGACCTTATGTGGTGGAAAGATGCCATGACAATGGTTCAATGCAAATCAGAACTATAGATGAAGAAGCCATTCCATTCCATGTTAATGGATACTGATTGAAAATGTACAAGAGGCCTTTATCAAAATAAGAGTTCATTGACAATATCAATAAGACAGTAATGATGGTGGAGCAAGTTCCAACTCCTCCCTCATCAGGGCACTGAAAAAGAGAAAAAAAGAATAAGGATTTAGGCGAAAACCTCCATGAGGCGTCTGAGTCCCATATTTGGGTTGAAAACCTCGTGAGGTTGCCCAAGGATGAGAAAAAATGAAAAAAAGTAAGAAGATCCCTAAGTGAAAACTTTCCTTGAGGTGCCCACGGCCGATATCTAGGGTGAAAACCTCTCTGAGGAATCCTAGGTGTTTTTAACACACACACACAGATATTATATATATCTATATCTATATATATATATATCTAATATATATATATATAATATAAATATATATATATATAATATATATAATATATATAGTATATATATTATATATAGAGATATATATATATATATATATTATAATAATAATAATAATAAAAGAAAAAAATAATTGTTATTTGCAGGTGGGTGAGAAAGACAATCAAGGAGAAAAGAGAAGATCCAAAGGGAACCTTGCCTCACATATATTCATCTCCTCCACTCCTTACCATGCATCCCTCCATCAATTCCCTTGTTTTTCACTTCATTGCTTCAATTGATGTTAAGATTGTGTTTTCTACATGATCCCCTAAATGGTAGATTGGTTAGATCCCCAAAAGTCATACTAGACATGATCTAACCAATCACCTCATCCATTACCATCATCCCTGCATCCACACACACTCCTACTCCCTCTATCCATTCATTATAGCATCCTCACAGCACCATCCAGCAACATGATCAAGAAATCCTAAGGGAGACACCAAACATTGCCAAGTGGTAATCCAGGAGCTCCACAATAGCAGCATCATCATATCTTCAGTCACAAACACCTGCAAAAGCCAATAAACTATTAGAAAGTAGCAAAGGAAGAAGAAGAATGAACATGCAA
Organism: Pinus taeda; assembly: GCA_000404065.3. Classification (NCBI taxonomy): domain Eukaryota; kingdom Viridiplantae; phylum Streptophyta; class Pinopsida; order Pinales; family Pinaceae; genus Pinus; species Pinus taeda. The sequence continues at coordinate 8,881 of APFE031554215.1, read as the reverse complement.
CAAATAGACAATGCAACACCTCTAATCTTTGACAACTGCAACATGGCATCAAGACCACAGGTAAGTATCCCACTCACTCACTCATATGCATCATTTGATTAAACGTTGTAAAGGTTAAGAGGTAGTTGCTTTGTAATTGAAAGGTGGCTAGTTAACTTGGCTACTTTCGTTTAGTCATCACATACAGAGTAGGGTGTCCTCTCACACATGGCTATAGTCAACTCAAAGAATAGAGGAGGAGTAGGACACGAAGTGGTTAACTATGGATTTAACAACTATGGGAGCTTATTACAAGGAGTGGGAATGATGAGGTGGTATAAAGGGAAACAAAACATCATTTGCATGCAATCATTCATTCCACCTCCTTGAAACTCCCTCACTTAAGTAGCTCTCATAACTCTAGCCACCCACTGGAAGTAAGGATCCATCATTTTGCAAGAGAATTCCTATAAGAATAGTCAACAAGAGTAGTCTATATGATACATAGAGGCAGTCTACAGGATAGGCAGAGAGGGGTTCAAGAGGGAATATCAAGAGAATTGTCCACTTCCACCATTCTAAAGAGGTAGGATCTAAAAATCCATCCCCATTTACAAGAAAACGAACTAGAAGTCCTCTAAAAAACTAGTGGATTACATACACAGGAAACTTTGTTTTCTCAATAATTTGCTCATTCCCTCACTCCACACACTAGAATCCATGCCATTGTTATAGTTAGAGGGATCACTATAGATCTCACCCCATAGTTCATCACTATGGTCACCACACTTCCCCTAGAAATTGCATGGAGAAAAGAAGACAAAGTAGATATTTAGGTGAAAAAAAAGGAAATTATTTTTAAAAGGTGAAGAACCCATAGAGGAACATGATGAAGCAGAAGAGAAGAAGGATGATGCTGAAACACAAGAGGAAGAAGGCATTGAAACAGAGAAGAAAGAACAGAAAGAGGAAGAAGATAAGAAAAACAAAGAGGAAGAAGGCATTGAAACAGAGGAGAAAGAACAGAAAGAGGTCATCCAGCGTAGGATGCCAGCTAAATCCTATGCTCTTTACCTCAGAAAACAATGGCTGCAATTTCAGATTAAAACACTAGCACAAAGGGGCACCATGCCATTTCAGGATTGCGGGTAGTTTATTGATCTTTGTGATCAAATTTCACTAGAGGATAGGGCAAAAATGGATGAGTTTTACTTACACGACATGGCCCTCACAGACATGAATATTTGGGATCCTAATGTAGAGCTAGGAGATCTACAATTAATGGATTTGGCATCATCGATGAAGCATGGGAAGTCAATGGCTACAGAGATGAAAAGAATATTGGCCAGAGAGAAAAATGAACCTTTTTTTTCATCAGAGCTAAACAATCAAATCCCATGGCCCTAATTAACACCCACAATCTAATTACAAATGATCCTCCACTGGCACCTAGATATCTTGCTGCCCAAGAGCAAATAATTTCACATTTTGAGGATATGTTTAGGCTGCTAAGAGATGATAATATACATGCCTACTAAAGGAGATGGAACAAATTGCCACACAACTTGAAGATCAACAAATATCACTCCCCTCAAAGGTTCAGAGAGGCACTCAACAAGACACCTATGTATAAGCAATCAATGCAAAGGTTGCAGGTCAATTGGATAGGCCTAAAACTCAGTCCACCACTACTCCTAGTGATGCTAGAAGGGAGAAAAGAAGAAGAGGAAAAGAGGTAGTGGGAAGAAGTAAAAAGGAAAGCAGGTTTCTATGAACAAGAAGAAGAGACAACAACAGAAGCATGGGATGTTAGAAAGGCTACTAAAGCCATGAAGGACATGGACATTGACTAAGTTGCTCAGAGGATGAGCAACACTTTCAGTAGGGGGGTGATGATGAGACTCATCATTGGGTAATTATAAGGGTCGTAATTGGCCTTAATTCACCTCCTAGCTTAGTCAAACCAACTATTCTCACAACTTATTGCATCCTTTTGATTATATTTTGTTTATGAGATGAGTTAGAGCTAGATATTTTGTTTTGCGGTTTAATGTGCATGTAATGCAGGAATAAAGGAAAAAAGCAAAGAAAAATGCAGGAATAAAGGAATAAAGGGTAAAATCAAGGAATTGTGGCAAAGACCTTGCTAAAAACTCGAATGGGACAAGCGGGAGTAATTATAGGAGGTAAATCCTCCTCATTTACTACCCCTCCATTCGAATATTCCTCCATCAGCTCAGAGTGCAAACAACCATCACTTTGAAGACTAGAAGACAGCTGAGCAAGTGAAAGTGATAGAAACCAATTTATCTTGAGTGGGGAGCCTAGCCTCCCTAATTATAAGGAAGTCGTTGGAGACTTCAGATGTATAAATGTAGAGGCTTAGGACCTTAGTAGGATTCGTCTTTCATTGTAAAACTCTACTTTATTCTAAGCTACAAGAGGCTTGTGATAGTTGTTTTGTAATCCATGGTTTCATAATGAGAATGAGTTATGTTTTAAGACAGCTCTGAGTTAACTCAGAGGGTTGAAGCTCTTGGGTTAGGGCCTGACCCGAGTAGCCAAAGCTCCTCTTTATTGACCATGTAGGCTAGCATAGATTTCTAGTTCTGTTCATTTATTTAAATAGCTTCCTATTTCTATTCATTTTCTTCAGTAGCTACATTTGCTTTAAGTTTACTTCCATTTGCATTCCTTTTTAATTAGCATGTTAGCTAGAAGAAAAGGATCACCATAAGGTTGTCCATGGGTGTCTTGGCCTCACCTCGTCCCTCTGGGACCATGAATTGAGGAAGAGAACCTTCAACAACCCCAAAAACATAGGTTTTTGGTTCTCGCATGAGCTATGGAGTTTGTTGTTCAACGCAGTTATTCTTCACCCTCACTGGTTTTTCTGTCATTTTCCTTTGAAACCTCCTTTAGCACATTCTTCATACATTGCTTCACCATCTGATCCACAACAAACCTTCAAAATCACCATATGATTCATTAGTTTCTCCAACTGCTGCCTCGTGTGAAGTCTTCCACTTACTTTATGTGGTTTAATCTCCACCATCAATCTGTCTCTTGATCTGATGGATATCACGTCACCTGATCACCAACTAGCTTGGCTGATCTCCACCATTGATCAGCCCAGCCTGATCCAACGGCAATCGCACAATCTCGTGCGGATTATTGCATGACCCTTATACGCCTGAGAGCATGTGAGAAAAGTTGTTTTCACATGATATATGTCACATAGTAAGGATAATTGCATGAAATTTCAAAATTCTACTTACGACCTTTAGGGCACGCATGAAACTACTTACTGCCTTAGAAACCCACTCCATTATTTCTGCACATTTCTTTTTCTCGCGATATAATCTTTGTCATTGATCGCTTTGTTACCTTATCCTTCCATCTCTTGACTTAACCTCCACGATAAGACCTTAGCCATTCATCTTGTGCATTCACCCCATTCATCCATCTGGTCACATATGCCTTCACAATAAGATCTTTTCCATTCATCTTTTGTTCGTTGATCGATCCAACAGTCCCTATGCGCTACTATGTCCTTACGTACTCCCTTCATTGATTTCGACCTCCGATTGCTCTTCTGCTTCAAAACCAATTTAGCTTAATTTTCTTTGCTTACACCTGAGTATAGTTTAATGCTCTTTACCTTTGCAACTTAGATAACAACCTTAGGTTAGTGATTTTTTTAGCAATTCTTCTTAGCATAGATATTTAGTTGGTTATTTAGGTTATGGTGTGGTTTAGCATTACGTGTTGTTTTCTTCATTATTGCAGTAGATTATCTCTCTCTTAGAATAGATTTGCTCTTATTCCATCAAAGAATTAAGCTTCTTCTGACCCTATAGAAGTCTGGCTTGGAACCCTTGGGGTCTCTTGCCAGATGAGCAGTGACAACAGGTAGTACCTTCACTTTTACTTATGCATATAGAACTGTCACCTCCAAGTTTGTACGAACCCCAAGTTGATAAGTAAAGCTGGTAGCACTGGGAGTTACAACATTCTTGTTGCAATACCTAGGCTCATCACTTATTTTATTAGGGTGCAAGGAAAGAAAAATATTGATTCCCTTGTCCCTAACTAGAATATGACTTTTGGGAAGGGGGAATTGCTTCCACATTCCTAGGGGGTGTTGATTTCCCTATGGGGAAGGATACGAGCCAACATGTGTGGGGGGGGGGGGGGGGGGGTTATTGGCCACCTTGCTTGCGTTGGTATTGGATGACCTATATAGTAGGATTCTACATAGGCATCGGTTTATTAGGGTAATATCTAGTGTGGTGTGGTGGTGGTGTTGTAGGTGTAGCACCGAGTGATTGGCCATTATAAGCATACCCAGGGTACCAGAAGGTGTTTTGGTTGGTTTTGGGGTATGCTCCCAATCAATCCATCGACAAAATTGGATGCAACTAGTGTCTCTTGTTTAAAATTTTGTAGGCGGGGGGCACCTGGAAGAACATGATAGAGGTATCCAGACTGTGTGTATAAGTTCTCTAATTGTTGATATTACTAATGGCCTCTTCCTCATTTTATGGGGATGAATTCACCACATAATTTTAGATTTCTGACATGAGAGATCTCCAAAATATGTTGAGGAGGATTTTGGATTCCAAGTGTGCTTTACACAGGCTATGACATTTTCACCATTCATAAATGTGACATGATATGTTTGCAACAAGTGTTTATTTGAAATGGGTAAGGAGTTCCAAGCCTAAGTCCTGGCAGATCTAGAGCTAGAAGAACATAAGGAATGTTGTGGCTAGGGAACTAAAGTTCCCTTGTGACCGATAAGTTTGGTCAATGTACCATTTTACTGTGGGCCCTGTGAGGGTGCATTGAAATAGTCACAATCTACTAGTATTGTTACACTGAAATTTGTCACCATGACTATCTGCAGTTAATATGGCTCAATCAATAGTCATATTATCCTCCTTGTCAAGCCTTATACCTCTGCTCTTCATGTCAAACTTCAAGAAAGAGAGAAAGTCATTAAAAATCATGTTTATCTTTGGGTACGCAGGTTCTCTCTACCTTGCCTGCGTGTATGCATCCCAAACTCATTGTACCTGCATACTTGTATGCTCTGTAAGTCAAGGTATGGGTGCGTACCCCTGTAAAGGTCAAAAGGCGCGAGTTTCATCTTAAAAAAGTTACTTGTGGTCACTTCTAGAGCCTTCTAGAAGAGTGTTTGACGTGTATTGAGCGCCTCCAGATGGTTCATCCATCCCTATGATAGAGGAACTTATCCCATCAAGAGAGGAGCTACCCCATCCAAAAGAGGGAGTATCCCATTGATGTTGGAACTGAATAACTTCCTCTAGAACACTATAAATACAGGCATTGGGCCAAGTGAGGAGAGGTTGAAAGCTGAACATTCCAAAGGGTAGATGCTGCTGGAATTAGGACTTCCATTGTAAGCTTGTGAGGAGAGATTACCATCCTTTCTTGTTTCATTTGGAAGTCGGTGAGCTTGTCAAAGTAGAGGAAAACTCTTGCTGGACCCTGGGAGGAACTTGCACAACACCAAGGCTCAGGTTGTAATGGTTTCTTTTTTGTTTCCTTAATACAAATAAGTCCATTCTTCTCAATGATTTGTTGTTAATGAATTGTTTCATATACTCCTTGGTCTATATGTTGAATATGCTTTTTTTTATGGATTATTCAAGTGTTATGTAATCGTTTGATTGTTAGTGTATGTAGGTTTCAAAGTGAAGGAGGAGCTCATCTGGATCGACGAGGCTGGACTGCTACAACAAGCGTTGGACTTGAGGTAGGATCAAAAAACACTTGGTTTCTCATAGAATAATGTATGTTTAGAGAAGGATTGCTCTTAATTGTCTTGTTTGTCACTAGAGAGTCTT
>APFE031554214.1:0-12192 GCA_000404065.3 Pinus taeda | reverse complement strand
TCCTTCCACTTTGACGCTGGGAATAGAAAAGCATTAGCGTGGATGACAATACACAAATGGTTGTGGAGAAGTTTTTCAATGAAATGTGATAAATATAAATTAAAAGAAATAAGGAAAAAAGGCAGGAACAAGCATCAAAAAGCTTTTCTGCCATGCTTCAGATAAATACCAATCCAGTCAAAAGGCATTCATTTATCAATCCAGCCAAAGGCATTCAAGTCAACAAGATTATCATGTTGTTACACAATTATACAAGAATAGACGAGAAAATTGAAAAACTCACCCAAGCCAAGATCTATCAGAAAGAGTTTTTTCTCATCAGAAGTTCCAGGCTGGCCAAGTAAAAACTTTTAAGGCTTCACATCTCCATGAATAAATCTAAAATAGACACAATTTGGTAACCATTTCAGAAAAGGGAGTTAAATCAAACCCATTTCCCAATTTCTCTTGTAAAAGCCAAATCCCCAATCCCCAATCCCAAATTAATCGCACCCAAAATAATATTTATCACTGCAAGTGTGAAATGGCTTTCGAGGTTTCACATTTCTTAGTATGCTCATCCGCCTTACCCACTTGATGAGAACGATGGACCAGAATGTCAGTAAGAAGACTAAATGTATGAATGCGATCAGAGCATGTTTGCTGCATGAGGTCAAATGGTTCTTCCTGTCTTTGTTGAGATGATGGTTTCTCTGCTCTTAAATTGTTCAGGCTGCATTATAAAGAGGTTTTCAGAGTTTATTTTGACCATGCGCTAGATTACTAAATGAGGAAAGCGTACATAGGGTTGACCCACATAAGCATTACGCTTTTACTGCTAGAACTTTTAAAATATCTCCTCTGTGGTGGCATATTCCTTTGGTGGGATATCATCCCATAATAATACTCTATTCTACTCTAACCTCCATCATTGACATATGGTTATTGCTTTCTTGTACAGCTAATACATGAATATATAAATAACTAAGACAATTTCTGCTACATTGATAAGTGACCAATGACAATAAAGATAAAAATCTCAATTTCCTCATTTCTTAGTCTTTTAAGCATTACCTCAGTTTCATAGGCTGTCGAGCATTGTGAACTGATATCCATTGAGTTGCTGGAGTTCCACCTGGAACCTTCTTGGGTTGCTCATCATCATCGACATGTTTTGGACCACCCTATTTTAACATAAAATCTGAACTTAAACAAACATTAACATGAATAAAAATGGCAATAAATACCTGAAACAAAAAGACAAATTTAAACATCAACACCAACCAAGCGATTGAATGGAACTTGTAATACTTCAATGTTTATAACTTGTAAAATCTCAAGGACTTCAAAGAGTTTCAATCTAGTTGTTTCTCCAAGTACATCCACAACTCATGACACTTCCAAACACTTCCACGACTTCAAAGAATTGCTTTGAATCTATCCAATATTCTAAGCACATCCAAAAAATCAAACAAGTTCTTCTAATGATTTAAGGGACTTTAACTGAAGAGACTTGGGGCTGCACATGAGATAGGAACTTCTGAGCTCCATCTGTATTAATTGGCCTTGTTGAAATATCTGCTCAAAGAATGCCTTCAAAAAGGGAAATAAGCTTCTGATAATTTGGCTCTTCATTGAATTTCATATTTGTGACTGCTTCAAGAAAATGCCAGAAAGGAACTGGACAGGAGTCACACAACATTTTGGGAGAAGTTGCCATCTTCTTTTTACAAACAAGAAAGCCCTCGTTGTCACCCTACAAGGGAAAAAACATGCAATAAGACAAAACGTTGAATGTGAATCTCCACAAAACAAGTCAGAGAACAATACAATTTATAAATGTACCTGGTAACCTTGCCAAGGCAACCTGCCCCTAAGAAGGAATATTAGACTGTATGCTAAAGACTCTAGATAATCTCGTCTACTTCCTGTTCTCCCAAGATGTGCATGTACACTGGCATACCTAACAGTACCTCTGAATAGAAACATGGACATTTACAAGATAATAAAATTAATATAATCCAATACACAAAATAAAACTAGATAAATGGAAATGAATAAAACTAAATACAATATAACAAGCTTAAGTACTGTCATGCGAAAGGTAAGAAACTAACCTGAAGACATCAGGCCGTTGATCATAGTCAACATGATGACCTGATGATGTATCCTTCCACTTTGACGCTGGGAATAGAAAAGCATTAGCGTGGATGACAATACACAAATGGTTGTGGAGAAGTTTTTTGATGAAATGTGATAAATATAAATTAAAAGAAATAAGGAAAAAAGGCAGGAACAAGCATCAGAAAGCTTTTCTGCCATGCTTCAGATAAATACCAATCCAGTCAAAAGGCATTCATTTATCAATCCAGCCAAAGGCATTTAAGTCAACAAGATTATCATGTTGTTACACAATTATACAAGAATAGACGAGAAAATTGAAAAACTCACCCAAGCCAAGATCTATCAAAAAGAGTTTTTTCTCATCAGAAGTTCCAGGCTGGCCAAGTAAAAACTTTTCAGGCTTCACATCTCCATGAATAAATCTAAAACAGACAAAATTTGGTAACCATTTCAGAAAAGGGAGTTAAATCAAACCCATTTCCCAATTTCTCTTGTAAAAGCCAAATCCCCAATCCCCAATCCCAAATTAATCGCACCCAAAATAATATTTATCACTGCAAGTGCGAAATGGCTTTCAAGGTTTCACATTTCTTAGTATGTTCGTCCGCCTTACCCACTTGATGAGAAGACTAAATGTATGAATGTCAGCAAGAAGACTAAATGTATGAATGCGATCAGAGCATGTTTGATGCATGAGGTCAAATGGTTCTTCCTGTCTTTGTTGAGATGATGGTTTCTCTGCTCTTAAATTGTTTAGGATGCATTATAAAGAGGTTTTCAGAGTTTATTTTGACCATGTGCTAGATTACTAAATGAGGAAAGCGTACATAGGGTTGACCCACATAAGCATTACCCTTTTACTGCTAGAACTGTTAAAATATCTCCTCTGTGGTGGCATATTCCTTTGGTGGGATATCATCCCATAATAATACTCTATTCTACTCTAACCTCCATCATTGACATATGGTTATTGCTTTCTTGTATAGCTAATACATGAATATATCAATAACTAAGACAATTTCTGCTACATTGATAAGTGACCACTGACAATAAAGATAAAAATCTCAATTTCCTCATTTCTTAGTCTTTTAAGCATTACCTCAGTTTCATAGGCTGTCAAGCATTGTGAACTGATATCCATTGAGTTGCTGGAGTTCCACCTGGAACCTTCTTGGGTTGCTCATCATCATCGACATGTTTTGGACCACCCTATTTTAACATAAAATCTGAACTTAAACAAACATTAACATGAATAAAAATGGCAATAAATACCTGAAACAAAAAGACAAATTTAAACATCAACACCAACCAAGCAATTGAATGGAACTTGTAATACTTCAATGTTTATAACTTGTAAAATCTCAAGGACTTCAAAGAGTTTCAATCTAGTTGTTTCTCCAAGTACATCCACAACTCATGACACTTCCAAACACTTCCACGACTTCAAAGAATTGCTTTGAATCTATCCAATATTCTAAGCACGTCCAAAAAATCAGACAAGTTCTTCTAATGATTTAAGGGACTTTGAATGAAGAGACTTGGGGCCACACATCAGATAGGAACTTCTGAGCTCCATCTGTATTAATTGGCCTTGTTGAAATATTTGCTCCAAGAATGCCTTCAAAAAGGAAAATAAGCTTCTGATAATTTGGCTCTTCATTGAATTTCATATTTGTGACTGCTTCAAGAAATTGCCGGAAAGGAACTGGACAGGAGTCACACAACATTTTGGGAGAAGTTGCCATCTTCTTTTTACAAACAAGAAAGCCCTCGTTGTCACCCTACAAGGCAAAAAACATGCAATAAGACAAAAAGTTGAATGTGAATCTCCACAAAACAAGTCAGAGAACAACATAATTTATAAATGTACGTGGTAACCTTGCCAAGGCAACCTGCCCCTAAGAAGGAATATTAGACTGTATGTCAAACACTCTAGATCATCTTGTCTACTTCCTGTTCTCCCAAGATGTGCATGTACACTGGCATACCTAACAGTACCTCTGAATAGAAACATGGATATTTACAAGATAATAAAATTAATATAATCCAATACACAAAATAAAACCAGATAAATGGAAATGAATAAAAGTAAATACAATATAACAAGCTTAAGTACTGTCATGCGAAAGCTAAGAAACTAACCTAAAGACATCAGGCCGTTGATCATAGTCAACATGATGACCTGATGATGTATCCTTCGACTTTGATGCTAGGAATGGAAAAGCATTAGCATGGATGACAATACACAAATGGTTGTGGAGAAGTTTTTCAATGAAATGTGATAAATATAAATTAAAAGAAATAAGGAAAAAAGGCAGGAACAAGCATCAGAAAGCTTTTCTGCCATGCTTCAAATAAATACCAATCCAGTCAAAAGGCATTCATTTATCAATCCAGCCAAAGGCATTCAAGTCAACAAGATTATCATGTTGTTACACAATTATACAAGAATAGACGAGAAAATTGAAAAACTCACCCAAGCCAAGATCTATCAGAAAGAGTTTTTCCTCATCAGAAGTTCCAGGCTGGCCAAGTAAAAACTTTTCAGGCTTCACATCTCCATGAATAAATCTAAAACAGAAAAAATTTGGTAACCATTTCAGACAAGAGAGTTAAATCAAACCCATTTCCCAATTTCTCTTGTAAAAGCCAAATCCCCAATCCCAAATTAATCGCACCCAAAATAATATTTATCTCTGCAAGTGCGAAATGGCTTTCGAGGTTTGACGTTTCTTAGTATGCTCGTCCGCCTTACCCACTTGATGAGAACGATGGACCAGAATGTCAGCAAGAAGACTAAATGTATGAATGCGATCAGAGCATGTTTGTTGCATGAGGTCAAATGGTTCTTCCTGTCTTTGTTGAGATGATGGTTTCTCTGCTCTTAAATTTTTCAGGCTGCATTATAAAGAGGTTTTCAGAGTTTATTTTGATCATGCGCTAGATTACTAAATGAGGAATGCCTACATAGGGTTGACCCACATAAGCATTACGGACGAGGCCATCTTAACGAACGATGCAGCATATCCATACCCAACCGGGGAACTTGTGGATGACCTGAACAGGATGGTGATGAAATTTGTGATCGAGCACAAAAAGGGCATCCTGCTTGGCCGCGATGAAATCCGAATCCCTAAAAAACTAATCGAGTACCATCGTCCCCGAAAGGAAAGCGCGGCCCATACGAGGTACATAACCATGTATGAATACGAAAGCGCAACGGGAGATCCGACCCATTTGTTCTTCAACCGATTACCCTATGACGCCCCGGCTACTGAGACGCCGAGGCAAGGAACCAGCGAAATATGGCATTTCATCGATCTCACAGACAACAATCATCCACTCCATATCCATCTCGGATTGTTTCTCGTCCTCCAGCAAACAGAGCTGTTGAAACTGGACGAATTTAAGTCTTGCATGCAGAAACAGAACGACACCCTTAAATGCAATATTGAGAAACATGCCCAGGGAAAAGTCATGGCAGCGCCTGCGCAGGAACGTGGATGGAAGAACGTGTTTAAGATGCAACTCGGATATATGACAACCATTCAAATTTTTCATTTCATCTGCCCAGCAACCGTCTATCTGCGGGGTCTCATCGTATAGCTGTCTCATTAATTGGATGGATGAGATTAGTTTCATCGTCTAACACTTAAATCAAAGGCTCGAAAATGTACACGTAACCCAAGAGGAAAGTTGATTTCAAATGGAAATGCCTTACAGCGTAATTATGTAATAAAATATGTTATAAACACTTATATTATATTTAACAAATAATGAGTGTAATATGTAATATTAAATTTGATAAATGGACACTGATATTGTATATTAATAATAAAGTGATTGTGGTGAATTGTATGTTAGTTTTGAACTTTTTTGCTTTCAAAATCTGCACCTAAATGTAACATTGTACTCATGTATGTGTTCTAAGAAAATATCTATAAAATTCATCACTGTGGAATGTGAAGGTCTTCACAATGAACCCTTGAAAACTTCCTTCGCATTTCTGCACATTCATCTAATTTTAACAAGATAACCATAAACAAAATTTGTGCCCAATAATCCAATTTTCTCTGCACTTACTCAATTTACTACTAATATTGGGGAATGAAGAGATATGCATTATCTATAATTAAAATATTGCAAAGATAAAATATACATTATTTAATACTAAAATATTAGCAAAAATTATTTATAATTAAAAATATTAGCAATAATATTGTATGGTTCCACCACTTGCCTCGGTGTTATTACTAACAAAAAATATGGCTTATTTAATACTAAATTATTAGCAATAAAAGTCTTCAAAACTAGGAGTCTGAGATATGCACAATAAAAGCTTCAAAGCTTCCACCACATAATGAACTTTCTTTGCACTTATGCACATGTGCATAATTTCAGAAATATAACCATATACAAAGTTTTCTCATCCAATTAAAAAGTAGAAATAAAATTTACTAAAAATTTGAGTTTTTTTTTAAAGATATGGAAAAATATGAATATTGAGTATATTTCTAGAAACTTTGGTTAAAATTGCAAAAGCATAGCCAAATAATGCACAACTAATGAACAAAAACTAAATTCTTTCAACATTATGTATGTCAACTACTATCATTACAATAATTACACAATAAAATATGTTGTAAACATTGATGTTATACTACACAAATAATGAGTACAATATGTGATATTAAATTCGATAAATAAAAATTGATATTGTATATTGCCTATGAAGTGATTGTGCAACATTATATGTTATCTTTAAATTTTTTTGCACTTAGTCTCTACACTCACGCATGTATTTCGAGAAAAACATACAAGAGTATTTAGTGTGGAGTGCATAAATCTGCACTATGAAAGATTGAAAGCTTCCTTCGCACTTCTGCACATGTGCCTAATTTCAACAAGATAATCATAAAAAAATCTTGTGTTCAATGATCCAAACATTAATGCAGTCGATGGTTATTTGCATTCCAAAAGAATTCAACCTTTATTCAACTGACTCTAATATTCACAAATTTAAAGATTTGCATTATTTATAACTGAAATATTGCAAAGATCAAATATGGATTATTCAATACTAAAATATTAGCAATACAAAAATTATTTATAATTAAAAAATTACCAATAATATTGTATGTATGCACCATTTGAGAGTTCTTTGCATAGAGGGGGGTGCTTTGACCCTAACACTACTGTCGTCAATGATATGACAATTGACGCGTTTATAGGTTCTTTGCACAAGCTTGTGAGTAACTGTGTATATTACTACAATATTAGCAATAAAAGTGTTTAGTAAAGAGATCTGCACCATGAAATTTTGAAAATTTTCTCTGCACAATGGACTTTCTCCGCACTTCTGCACATATGCCTAATTTTGTAAAAATATTCATAAACAAAGCTTCTGCTCAGAGATGCAAAAAATGATGTGTTTGCTACGTAAGTGGTAGCTCTATATTAGGCCACAATAATCTAGAGTGCTCTTTTAGCAAAAGTGAACATGGAAATGAGCAATATATATGACTAAAATATTGCCAATAATATTTAATAGAGTGGACCAGTATTTTATTTAGTGTGATTAGGAACAACAAGTATGCATTATTTAATAATAAAATATTAGCAATAAAATAAATGAATGAACAAAGGGCGTTTTTGAGTCTAGAAGTAGTTGTGCAAACAAACCTATGGAAAGCTGGTTGTGCATATTTGGTAGTTATGTAGAGAACAAATGCATATTCAGAATGAGAGGTGCAAAAATTGAGTAGAATGAGGGAAGTGTAGAGGGATCTTTTAATTGTAATGCATTTTCAACTCTTTTAGGGTTAGTGAATGTGAAATTTGATATTAGTAAATTGTGCTCAAGAGAAGTGCATATTTTATTATTAATAGATTCTACGAAATGTAGTGGTTTTCATAATGAAAGCTTTATAGTACATATGTATTTATGTTCTTAGTCTTTTATAGCTATCGGTAATCATTGTGCGGATCTCCACACTCTGCACTAAAGGAATTTATTGCTAATATTTTAGTATTAAAACATAACCTATATTTTATATTTGCAATAAGATTGTTTATACTTATTTATTGATAATATTTTAATTGTAAATAATGCATATCTTTGTATTTTTGAATATCTTTCTGTTTATGGTTATATTTGTGACATTAGGCACATATGAGGAATTATTGACCCACATGATATAATTGGTAATATTTTAGTGATCAATTATCAATTAAGTAAATGTTATGGCGAGTGCGTTCAAAATTTTGTACAAAATAGCATCAATTTTCATGTCGTTGAGCAAAAGATTGATTTATAGTTACCTTTGTGAAATTAGGCACATGTGCAAAAGTATGGAGAAAGTCAATTGTGTGGATAAAGTTTGAAGTGTTCATTGTCTAGATATCTGCACTTAGCACTAAAGGAGTTTATTGCTAATATTTTAGTATCAAATAATCCATATTTGTTTTTTGCAATAATACTCAGCCAATTCGTCTACTCATATGATATTATTGCTAATATTTTAATTATAAATAATGAATATCATGATATTTTTTAATATTAGTAGCCAATTTAGTAAAGGTTGTCCACACCCCCCTGTCCCCTCTCCCTCATTTCCTGATCCTATGTAACGAAACTGCAATCGTACCAATTCTCTCATCATTGAATAAAATATTTGTTTGTGCTTATGTTTATGAAATTAGGCAGTTGAAGCTTTAAGCCTTCATTGTACTAATGTGTGCACTCTACATCAAAGGATTTGTTTGAGTGTAGAGAATGAGTTAAGAAAATTGTTGGACAACTAATCCTCAATAGGTTGGTGTGGAAGCCGAATGGACAAAAGGAGTCCAAGAGACCTTGGGATGTGAATCCCAACGGTCACAACAATGTACTATAAATGTATATCTCCTATTAATAAAAAATGAACTCACATGATTTATCTTTCCTATCATTCTTGCTCCCATGTGTGTTTAACATAGTATCAGAGCTGCAGGCAAATTTCTGCCCTGACCAAATTTGAGCCACTAGTTGTGGCCTCTCTGTGTATGTCAGTTTAGCGTTCCTGTAGATAGAACTGTCATTATTGTGTGCATTCCTATTTCATGCTGCAAATTGTCTGGCTGATATGCACCTGCACGCCTACCTATTCCGCCCATGCTCTGCATTTCTGTATCCTCACACATCTGCCCTCTGCATGATAATTAGGGTCTGCCCTCTGCACTATAATCTGGGTAACACTTGAGCGAGGATTCCATTTCTAAGCGAAGAATTACAGTTCATCAGTCTGGGTCTGCTCACGAAAAGATGTTCTGTTGTAGCAATCGTTTCTCCTACAAAACACTGCCTCAGTCTCCAAGCTGATATATAACAACGCTTTCACATAAGTCTGCTAGCTGCTCTCTCCAGGCTAATTTTTGGAGTGGTCCGAACAAGAGAATATTGAGGACCTGGCTGAACAACTATGTCTGGCTTGGAAGGATCTGGCTGTGAAACTATAGTCGAACTGGTGGAGACTGTCAAATCATTGGTGGGAGATAGATTGTCTACTGAGCTCACAGATGTCTGTTGATGATGACGATAATCCTCATTTGAAGTAATTGGAGTAGTGTTTGATATGCTTGAAGAAGGTTCTTCAACTGTTTCCTCTGGCATTTGAGACTCCTCGGATGTTGGAGTGGAACTTTTGTCACTGTCATCATCATTACCATAGCTTGGACTGTAATTAGTTACAAAGTTTGCATCAAAATTTGCCTCAAAACTTCCAAAACTAAGACCTGTACGTTTTGCCTCAGGAACTTGAAGATGATTCGGTATGATTACAAGCTGCTCATCCCTAACATTCAACTCTTCCAAATTTTTCTGCAGTTTGGAAGTTGTGTCTTCCAAAGTTGATTTTGCAGCCGGAGAAGGTGACCTGCTAACTTCAGACATACTGTTGCTAACAGTGGATGTGCCAATTATTCCAGGACTAGAATATCATGTTAGGGCTGAACTGGATACCTGAGGCTACATTTCAGATAAGTGATCCCCATCTTTCATTTGAGACTTACTCATAACACGCTCTTGGGAAAATGAATGTACAATTGTTGATGCTGAAATCTCATTTCAGATACCTTCACTTCTGAATCAACTACATCAGACATGTCAGATTGTGTTATTTGCATAGTATTTGAGAAGCTGGATGACGCAGATTTGTTATCAACAGAACCAATAGTCTACTCAACAACTTCCCGCTCAGCACCAACAGTCCCAACTTCACATTTGATTGTACCAACTGCACCAAATTTTGGTTGGGCTTTACACCCTTTGCCATGATGTTCTTCCAAGACGTCTGAAAGACATTTCTGCAAATCTGGTAAATCGACCTCATCATTCTGAGTATCAAGTTTAAGTTGGCAACATTCACAGTAGATGAACTGCCGCTTTTGGTTTAAATACCCTTTCTTGCATATTGGGCAAAACAGACCATCATTCTATTCTTGTATTTTCATGTCCACAAAGAGTGCGGTAGCTACAGACTCTTCCTCTAGTGCACATGTTTGCTCATAGTCCTCAAGTAACGCAGCATCTCTTTGCTTTAGCTCTTCTTAAATATCATCATGAAGGAGCCGCTCCATTTCCAGTCAAATCTCTTCATACTCATCTTTATCAATTTTTCTGGTTGCTTCTGATGGTTCATAGTCCCACAGTGCATCATCATTATTAGGAATAAAAGCACTATCCCCATGACAACCAATCTATCCTCAAATCAACAGTAATTCAATCATGCGATATGGAGGAAGCCACTAGATGCATGTAAATCTTCGCCCCACTATTTATGGGGTCTATTCGTCATCGTCAGATCCTGTGCTGGTGCCAAAATTAAATTCTCGTGTTTCAGGTGTAAGCAGGGTTTCACAGTTGCATTTCCTTGTCACTCTGTTCTTGGAGTAGTACACTATAACTCTATCAGTGGAACAATCACTTCACCTTTGATACAATGTTTTAGCATTCAAGTGCAGTGATATCAGATACTCATATATTGTACTAATCATTATCAAATACACAATTTTAGTGATATCATCATAGCATCAAATTTAAGGTCTTCAACAGTAACGTAGCTTCATCATCATATTTTTTTATATGGATTGTAATTGGTGCTTGCTGGTTGCACAATGATCATTTGTTGCACATTTATAAAGGATATTACTAGTGGGTGTTACTTTTCAGTTTTTAAGGTGTAGTTCTGACATTGAAGAAAAATGGCCAAAATCAGTGAAGTATTAGAGTTCATGAAAACTCTTATACAATCTACTGTTGATGAGACATTACAAATCAACAAAGGATCTCTCTTAGAAATTCAGACATGTCTACAAAATGCACAGGAAAAGATTGATTTTTTGCAGCTTGAATCACAACTACAACAAGAAGAGCTACATCAAAATAGAGATCATTCTGAACATGTTTCTGTTCAAAACATTGAGACTGCAACCCATTAACAACAAGTGAATAATGTTACAGTTCATTCAGATAAAGCAGTAAGGTTACATGCAGATGCAGAGGTTCAACTTGCACTTCCCAAGCCCATCATCAGACCTTGGGAACTTGTCCACAACAAGCACAAAACTGGTCTTGGATATGACAAGGACTTGTCATTTCATATTCCAGACTATGCCAAGCCCATTCAGTTTCAGAGTGCTGGATTTATCCATGACAGTTCACCTGTTCTTCATGACAGTTCACCTCCAGCTATTCCAGATTTTGTTCCTCTTCCGCAACAACAACAACAATAGATTATAAAATGCCAACACTGTGATCAAGTTTGCCATTCGAAAGATCACTGTTTTGATCTTCATCCATGTAAGCACTATCATAAAACCAACCATTCTTCACACAAATGCTTCAGAAGCAAACATCCTGCAAGAACAAAGATTCATCTTGGATGGATCGCTTCTTGGCAATGGGCATCAACAGCCAAGAAGATATTCCAAACACATGTCAGAACTTGTTCCAGAGTATTAAAAAGTCTTGCAGTTGAGTTTTCTCCATCATCTCACCTTGTACCTAATAGGGGGGGAAATGATGGTCATCTACAAGCTTCAAAGCCACAT